>JZKD02S0123735.1:140680-154520 GCA_000966675.3 Picea glauca
GAACCATGTAGTTGCTTTGTGTTTCGGCACATGCATCCTTGGACTGTGTAGCAGCTCCGTGTTCAGCATGTGCATTCTCGGATTGTGTAGCAGCTTCCGTGTTTCAGCATCGGTTGAACAGCGCCTTTGGATAGTTCTGTGTTTCAGCATCGGCCTTGAATATTATTCTGCAAATATGGGCACTTATGTACTTCTAATCAATGGTTAGGTCGAAAAGTAATGTAAAGTATTATGCAAAACAAATTAAACGTGTAGTAATGAGAAAGGACGTTGTGTACCTTGGAATGATCAGGTGGAATGATAGTATAAGTCTAAATACAGGTGATGAAGGGTATAATAATGGCAAAAAGTATGGGCAAAAAGGGTACAATATGTGGTCCTAACAATACATAGTGATGCCATCCCATAAATTTAGTAGCTCGTCGATAAGAGGCTCTATATACACATTCATATCTTTAACTTGGTACATACCTAATTATTTGAAATTGCATGAAATTACTACCATGGTATGTATATATACGTAAGTAAATAAATAAAATATGTTATGCACAAGAAGAGAAAAATGAAAAATGTACATTTGAAAAATTAATGTAAACAAAAACCTGGAATAATCATTGTCAACATTATGTGCTCCCTCTTTATTGACATCCAAGGAGGAATTTTATTGTTGATAACAAAAATAGGCCACACTGAGTAAACAGATTGAATCTCTCCAAATGGATTAACACCGTTAGTTTACAATGAAATCCTAACATTATGAGGTTTATCTGTAAATTGTGGCCATTTTGCAACAATTTCCTTAAATGCATAACCATCTACAAGCATTCAAAGAATGACATCTTCAATTCTCTTTCCTACATGGTAATCCATAAACTGTGATATTCTTTGGCACCTGAACATTTGTTGCAAACGTGGAATTATGGGAATATGTCAGAGAACCTTTCGAGGGACCATTTTTGTTACTTGATTGGTTTGATATCTATTGATAACACATACCGAGAATTTTTTTTTCGACGGATGTTGTCCATAATATATAATATGATCATCATGACATGCATCTATACTTTGATACTCCATTCCAATGTCTTTCACAATGGCATGTAAATCTCGATATGTGCAAGGTAAAATATTTGACGAGGGTAACAAAAATTCATCAAACAATCTAAAACATAAAAAATAAATAGTTAATGTAAAGAATAGTAATTTAAAAGATTGCATTTTTATTTTACACATTAATTAACACTGGAAAAAATGGGGAAAATTCAAACTCTATGTAGATGTGATGAAACATATTACATACCTTAGGATCTGTGTCATACAAGTGTTGGACAAATGATTCGTAACCTTTAAGTTCACTAGCAGCAATGTAGTGGAGAGAAGATTTTCTATTGACCCTTTATAAAGACGCTTATTTGCCTTTTCAATCAGACGTTCATCATAAATACCATCACTACTTTCCCCATGATCCTCATCTGGATGACCGAATACTTATTGTATCATTTGATTTGTCCCATCATCTTGAACTATGTTATTATTGTCATATACTTCCATGGGATCATTAACTTGATCTTCATTATTTTCTTCAAGTTCTTTATCTTGTACAACATCATTTATTCTACTACTTGGTGCGTTGTGCATAAAGCTAGGGGGGGAATCTAACTTTATAATTACAAACAATCATGAAAAATTAGTGCATGTATAAAACAATATAAAAGTTTGAGAATACAATAAATATTAAAATAGATAATGAATATATATATATATATATATATATAGCTAATTACCATGGGACGATATTCACTTTATCTCCCGTCCATGTGCCCATATTTTCTACAATGTTTTTTAGTTGTTGCTATTAAAACTCTTTAGGAACATTTAGTACAACAATTTTTGCAAGGGAAATAACATTTACCGTCACCCTTTTCACCCTCTTTAATTTTTTTTCCACCTCTAATTTGTTCCAACATTCTTCCACATAGACATATAATGAAAAAATACTTGGTTTTTCTTCGCCAACAAGACCGGATTATACCCTTTTTTAACTGTCATTATTATAGCAAAATTGTTGCAACTTCTGTAAAATGCAACATATTTATAGATTTTATAATGTCACAAATTCCAACGATAGTTGACCAAGTCAAATTTGACTTAGTCAAATACTAGGTGACCATTGGGGTGGGGAAAACCTAGTGTTCACAATGTCACAAGTGCGACAAATATTTCACCAACGTCGCAAGAAAGATGAAAATTTTACGTCGTCGCAAGAGAGATATTTAGTAGTACGTCGCAAGAGTGACATTATCAGGGAATATGGAGAAAAAAAAAATCCTCTATTTTTTGACAGTATGGCCAATTTTGTCCATAACGTCACAAATAGAACGTTGCAATTTTTCCAATATGTACTAATGTACGATACTAAATTTTTGAATTCTGACACCATTAAATTAATTGATATTTCTTTGCAAATGTACATATTCATACCAAATAGAAACAAGCATATATATACAACATATACAAGAATAATCCATGAAAGAAAATGCATAATTGACACACAACACATAAACAAAACACATAATTTTCACTTATCCTTGGGAAAATGTCACCAACTATGTGAAGACCTTTCACGTTCCTCCAATCCTTAGACCATGCTTCTCATAACTATCAACAGTGGGTCACCCCCATGTTGAGGCTAAACACCACCTAGGCAAAGGAATCATAACCCAAGCTAAGGTCTCCCAGACAACATAAACTCAGACTCGTGTGCTAACTTAAACTAATAGTCTAAAAACCCTCATTCCCCACATGCTTTTCCCACCCCAGGAAGTGTGCCCCTTCTCTACTCAATAGTCCTTTGATTTCCCCACTTCCCTTTCAAGGCTTCAACAACATCCCAAATAGGAAGTCTCAGATCTCTGTAGCTGCAGCTTGGCACCTTCGGAATCAATTCCAAAAAACTATATCACCTAGAGAGAATGCTCACGGGCCCGAAAACCCACCTTTTCAATATCCCATGGGCCTGAAAACCTACCTCTTCAGTCTAGTTCCAAATATTTCCATGGTATGGGTACAAGTACGGTAATGGAATCATGAAAGTACAACTAGTAGGAGAGAGGTGATGGTATGAATTATCATGGAATGATAATCGAATGAACTAAATCCCCCTAAAATCATGTGCATATTCCCAACTTGAAAATTATCATGTTGGGAACTACATGAGCCTCACACATGGACCCCCCCAAATGTTGATACATTACTCAACTTAGGGAATTAGGATATATAAAATATCAATACTTTATACTTACATTTTTAGGATTATTAATAAAATATTCCTTTGGGCTTAATCCCCTTAGCTTATCCCATTTTTCCCTAGACTCTTATCGCCCCTTTCCCATTCAAGTGGAGCTTATCCCCCCATACTCTTTTACCTGGTTGGTATACAACAGTGATGCGTTTTCATTAAACAACTAAGTGTGATTACATTTTAGAAATATATCCTCACTAGCATTTTAGCTCCCACCTCTCTAGCCTAATAACCACACAGGCACTATCATTTCAAAATACATACATACAAAGGCGCTTTGGCCCAAAGTGTCTTGGCTCACCAGCCTATATTTAGAATTACATTATATTTACATTTGGGGTTTGTCCTTGGGGTATTACATTCCCTCCCCTTTATTTATGCACTGTCCTTAGTGAATTATATACACATGTACAATCAAAACTTCAAAAGTGTTCAAAAATATGTGGGTATTCTTCCTGCATAGCATCCGTGTGCTCCCAAGTTGCATCCTTAGGATCGTAGCAGGTCCATTGGACCTGTACTATCCCTATGGCTTGATTCTGGATCTTCTTGATCTTATGGTCCAATATGCAAACTGGTTGCACTTGAAAGTCACCGTCTTACTCCACCTATGTCACATTCCAATCAATGAAATGATTAGCATCATGTACATACTTTTTAAAAAATGATACAAGAAATAAATTATGAATACACATCAATGCAGGTAAGGAAATCATGTATGTGAAAGTACCAATCCTCTCTACGATTTCAATTGGACCACAATAACATGCTACTAGCTTTGAACAATTTTCCAACTTCAGGGAAATTCTCTTGGAATTTGCTTTTAAGAACACATGGTTTCCCACTTTAAACTCTCTGTGAGTTCTGTCTTTATCAACATAACTTTTCTGCATGTCCTAGGTAGCCTCTAAATTTTGTTTTATCTTGCATTTTCTTGAGTAATTCTAGTCCAACCACTGCTCTTTCTGTTGGGTTGTCACAAATCACTAGTGTGTTGCACTTTCTTCCATAAAGTGCCTCAAATGGGCTCATCTTTAGATATGCTTGATACCCATTCTTGTAAGAAAACTCCACCAAATGAAAATAATCCTTCCATTTTGATGTTTTATCCATCACATATATCCTTAGCATGTATTTTATCACCTATTTTATCGTTTTTGTTTTCCCATCTGACTCTGGATGATAGGTTGTGCTAAAATTCAGATTGGTTCCAAATCTCTTGAATAATCCCTATCAAAATTTTGATGTAAATTTGGAATCATTTTCAAATACAATTGTCTTAGGCACACCATGTAGTCTAGAAATTTCTCTCATATAAGTATCAACAATGTTAGTTGCCTTGCGAGTGATCTTTACTGAAATAAAATGGGAAACTTTACTAAGTTTATCCACCACCATGATGGAATCATGTTGTTTGTTTGGTATGGGCAGTTTAGTAATGAAATACATTGTTGCAACTTCCCATTTCCACTCAGGAATGGATAATGGTTGTAGAAAACCAGTTGGGTATCTATGCACATCCTTGATCTTTTGGCTTTCCAAACATCTGGCAATAAAATCAACCACTTCTTTCTTCATACATGACCAGTGATATTCGCTCTTGATAGTTGCAATAGTTTTATGGTAACCTGGGTGCCCAACATAAGGAACATTATGCATTTCTTTTAATATTAGATTTTTCAATTCCTAGGAATTTTGCACATAAATTTTTCTTTTGTAAATGAGAATTTCATCCTTTTCCAACTTATAGTCTTCATTTTTCTGTTGTAAATTACGTTGCTGAAATTTTCGCTTTACTTCCATGTACTATTGATCTGATTTTGTAGCCTCTAAAATTATGTCCTTAAAATATTATTTGTACATGCTAATGTATATATCATGCATCTCATGCACCCTCCTAATGAGTGCATCAACCACATTATTTGCATTACCTTTGATATTTCTTATATCAAAGTCATATTTTCTAACGAATCATAACCATCTTCTTTGTATGGAATTTAAATTTGGTCGTCGAAATAACTATTTCAAACCACTATGGTCTATCCTCAACTCAAATTGAGTTCCTACACATATTCAAGCCATGCACTATGAATTTCAATTCAAAATCATGAGTAGCATAGTGTCTTTCATGCTCCTTTAATTTCCTTGATTCATAGCATAGCACATGCCCATTCTGACTAAGGACTCCACCAATCCTTTTTTTACATTCATCATTGCATAGTACAAAATATTCATTAGGATCAACAATTATTAAAATTGGTGCATTGGTCAACAAATATATCAATTGTTGGAAACTTCTTTCACAATCAACAATCCATTCAAATCTCGCACCTTTCTTTTTCAAAGATGTGATTGGGTGTGCAATCTTGGAGAAGCCTTCAATAAACCTTATATAATACCCTGCAAGTCCCATGAAATATCTCACCTCTGAGACATTCCTTGGTGTTGGTCATCCTTCAATGGATTTTATCTTCTTCGAGCCCACTTCTATCCCTTTCTTTGAAATAATTTTCCCAAAGTAATGCATCTGCCTCTGGTAGAATGAGATTATTCTCAACTTTGTATATAGTTGATATTCTCTCAATACTTGTAACACCATTCTCAAGTGATGCTCATGTTCTTCTTCATATTTTGAATAAATTATTATGTCATCCAAAAATAAAAAGACAAACATATCCAAGTATTCTTTGAAAATACCATTCATTAAACACATGAAGATAGTTGGTGCATTTGACAACCCAAATGACACCACTGTGAACTCATAATGACCATACCTTGTTATGAAGGTTGTCTTGTTGATTTTTTCCTCTTTAATTCTTACCTGATGATAGCCTGATATGAGGTCAATATTGGAGAATATATTTGCATCCTTCAGTTTATCAAAGAAGTCATCTATCCTTGGAAAAGGATACTTGTTCTTCACACTCACCTTATTCAGCTTCCTAAAGTCAATGCAAAGCCTCAAGGTTCCATCCTTTTTCTTCAAAAATAATACTGGAGCACCCAAGAGTGATATACTTGGGCACATATACTCCTTCTTAAGAAGCTCTTCAATTTGCATTTGCAAATCCTTCAATTCTGGTGTACTCATCCTATAAGGAGTCTTGGATACTGGGGATTCTCCAGGCATTAGATTGATAGAGAAATCAATATCTCTTGCGTAACAACCTCTCTATTTATTTAAATGAATATTCAAAATCCTTTAGGATTAATTAATATTAAATATTTGGCACTTTATCCTTAGGTTCCTATTCCATATGTGTTGCAAATAATTGTCATCATTTCCTGAAGTTTTTCTTTAACTACAAAAACAAAACTTATTTGATATTTACAACCCTTGGAATACCCTATATTGATTTCAAGTTTCCTTCTTCATCCAATAAGATGAATTCCTTATTATAATGATCTAGGGAAGAATGATTTTGGTCCAACCAATCCATACCAATTAGGAAGTCATATGAGCCTAAAGGTATGATGTTCAAATATTCCCTGGTGCTCAGTCCATTCATGTTCATTGGACATGCCTTAAGCATCTTGTTAATTTTCCGTTTAGCTTATGTAGCTAGCTACATCAACCAAGGTTTTCCAAGCTTGCTTATTGGAAATTAAAATATTTCATGTTGGAATATTGAGATGGGGAGGGGTGAATCAATATGAGAGAAACATCACATCAAATACATAGTACACTGGTATTTACGTGGAAACCCAAATGGGAGAAAACCACAAAATTATTTATTATATATATCAAGACTTCATTCATAGGAAGAACCAACTTCCAAATTATCTAGCTACAATCGGAAGGAGGCTACAACCCCCTATTTAAAGGATCCAACCTAAAGGAAGCTACAACTCCCTGAATTTTATGGCTCCAACCAAAAGGAGGCTACAACCTCCTCGATTATCCAACTCCAACCAGAAGGTGGCTACAACACCCTAGTTATAAGGATCCAACGTAAAGGAAGCTCCAACTCCCTGATTCTCTGGTTCCAACCGGAAGGAGGATACAACCCCCTTTCCTTGCCACATCCTGTGGTTGTTGATAAATGTATAGAAACGGTCACTACCACAACCACTGCAATTGTTACTGCCATTATCACATCAACCTGTTACCTGTCAACCTGTGATTGTATCCAACATGTCACTGATCAACCTATCCAATCTGTCACTATCACCGATACTCAACCATATCACCTCACATGGATCATATAACAAGGACACCTCTCGACTAGATTTCCAACATCACCAACACATGCATCTAACAAGCATGTACCAACATCACCAACATACCATCACAATATATGCCTCTCAATCATGTACCAAAGCATGTACCTTTCACCATGCATCAACTTGTGCCACAACCTGTATCACAACAAGTGCATCAACCATGCACCAAAACCTATACCAAATTGTGTATCAACCATTCACCTCAACTTTTACCAAACAGTGCATCAACCACACACCAAAACCTATACCATATGCCTCAACCAGGTACATCAACACCATGCCATGTATCAATATTGTACCATACCATGTTCCAACCATACACATCAACCATAACAACTGTCTCAACCATATACCATAAAACTCTCAAACACACCATGTACTATAAGATAAGACTCAAGTATACACCATAATAGGTATCCAAAACATAAACCAAGATAGCCAATAATCTTTCTAATCAATGTATCTTAACATCACCAAGATGAAAAATATCACATACTATCACCACCATGTATGTACCATAACACCATAACCATAACCCATAGAAATAACCTATGATTATTTAGTTGATTTGTTGTACTTGTAAACTGACCTGTAACTCTTCCACATTCCTAAAAAACCAGTACCAACATCTCTTCTCACTCTTTCACAATATTTTCACATGTACGTGACTTTCTCTTTTACAACCTGTGTATTTCCACTCTTTACTCCACTGCATCCCACATACATACGTTCCCTGAAAAACCTACAACTCACATATGCATCAGAAACTAGGGTTTGCTACAACGATATTTTTTTCACTTGAGACCTTTGCAACTTCATAAATGTGTCGTCACAAACTTACCAAAATATCACAAAACTAGACCATAACATTCATAAGATAGATATTCAATGTGAGTGTGTGTTTCCAAATGAGAGACTCTTGAGGTGTATTTATAGTTGCGCTAGGTAACCTCTTTCCTTATTTTAGGGGTTTCTTGTTAAAACCACTTTACCCCTTTGAAAAAGACTTGTAATCAACTAGGGGCTTCTTTCCCACTCTTTGGGGCTTCCAACTTTACAAGGCCATATCTCCCTAACCGTGAGGAACCACGTGGTGTTCCACATATCATTGGAAACTGCATCACATGTACTATCCATCTACAATAGTATTACCTGCAATTATATTGTCCTTCATGTCATTATTCCTTAATCAATGTCATGTCCCATAACCACACCTTCAGGGATACATGTAGACTACATCAAATGTACCCAACTAACTCACCATCAATCTCGATCATACAAATTTCAATCAATTTTCCAACATCTATGGACCTCTCCAAGGGTTGAAATCAATCTTTAATGGTTGAAATCAATATCCAAGATCACTCTCAATTTCAATCAATTGTCCAACATCTATGGACCTCTCTAAGGTTTGACATCAATATCTAAGGGTTGACATCAAATTCCAATATCACTCTCCAAAGGTTGACATCAATGACAACCAACTGTCTAAACCAATTGTCCAACAATATCCCCCTTTGGCATTGATGTCAATACTTAGACATGGAAACACTCATGCTCATGCTCCTTCTGTGATCATCGCTCCTCATCAATGTTTCTATCTATCCCTCTTTGACATCAATGGCAAAGGGTATCTCCTCTTGGGGTTGTTCCCCCTATCTTCATGCCTATGATATTTCTCTTCACATTTGACCAAAGGTTAACTGCCCCTGTTGATATATATCCTCTTGATATTGTACATGTTGTAATCAATCATGGGAAAAATAATACCTCCCCTTGTGGGTTTGTCTCCCTTCTTGTATGCTACTAATATTGTTTTTTGGATCTCTCTCTGTGATTATTTTTCTTCACTTGAATTTTATGTAATATGTAAATCAATGTAGGGCTACCTGTATATGTTTATTTTCCTCTCTTCCAGTGTTGTTTATTGTTCATTGGTTCTTCCTCTTGAATTCCACTGACATATATAAAAATCACTCACAATTTATTTCTTCATTTACTTGTCATGTTCACTTGACCATATTGTTCAACAAAGTCCTTCTAATGATATAGCTTCTATTGTTGGTTTCTATTTCCCTAGTCTTTTGTTCCTTTCACTACTTTTACTTTTTGTGACTAACTGATTCCACTTATTCCAATTGTAGATATGGTGTTATGCATCTGACCTGTGTTCCATGTACCTTCTAATCATATCATGAATCCATCTCTGTCCATATGTCACAAACTATTCATAACCCTTCTAATCAACTTTCTACAATGCTAACCCATATGTCACTATACCATTTTGAATACTTCTCTTGAATATACTACAACTGATCATCACATGTTCCTATTTATTAGACTAAATCAAATATCTTCACTGATATGATATATCTACTCATCCAAATCTATATGTCTGGAACAACTTGTATTGAAGATATCTCTGCCTTAGTACAATCATAACCTTGTTCCTATGTAGCTCCAAACTAACACCTTTGTGGGAACACTACTTATCAACCGATTAATATATTACTCTATACTTATACTATATTACTTCTCTGAATCTATCTCCTCAAACTCTATAAGTTGTACGGAGGATAGTTCTCTGGTATGTCTCAGCTACTGCACTAACTCCCCTATTCATTATTTATATTTAATGGGAGTCTCCAAGCCAGATGGATCATAAAAATACCCGCTCTAATGCAGAGTCATCTTCCTCTTCATCTATATATTCATCATCTCTCTGAACTTTGACTTCTCCCTTTCTTCATGTGGATTTATCTTGCTCTATAATTCCTAAAATTACAATCCACTGAACCTTTTATTTATTCATTTGTCCGTGTTTTGTTTCATTTCTTCTCCAAACCTTTTTGTATCAGACATCTTCCTTTTTCTCTGTGCATTTGTCTTCATCTCGTATTATTTCCAATCTTGTGATCTATGGGACCAGGTATTTGTTTGCATGTTATTCTTGTTTTATTTTCCATACTTTCTTATATCTTAAATCAACGTTCTCTTTCATAGAAGTATCCATCATGCTTCTACAATCATGAGCTATGTGTCCATAGTTATGGAATTTGTAAAATTCAATGTCATGTGGGGCCACATACGCTTTTCTTTCTTGAACATTTCTTCCACAGACCCTGCAATTTGCAACCTTATGTCCAAAGTTAGCACAATAAAAATAATTACCATAAAATAAATTTACATACCTAGGAGTGAATGATCTTCTTTGTGGTGTAATCCTTTTGAATTCCTACCTTGGATGATCATGATCATGATTGAGGTTTTTTTTTGCTTGAATGCGGAGGATATCCTTTTGTATTCTTCTTCTTGGTAATTTTTCATTTTTGTATTGTTCTTATTCAATGGATTGCATTCTTCCTTTTTCATTGAAATTTTAATGACTTCTGCATAAGTCTTTGGCTTCTCTTCATTATTCCTTTCTAGAAACCTGGAGGAATTCTCTTCAACTGGTGATGCAGATGCTTATTTATCTTCAACATTTGTGGTGATCTTGAAAACTTTTACTCTTAACATGACAACTTCTTCTTCAATCTTCTCCACCTCTTCTTATTTTTTCGTCATCTGGTTCCCCATGAATTATTCTACTCTCTTTACTTCTTCAAGTTGGATCTTCAATGTGATTATTTCATCTTCAATTTTTCTATCTTGTTGACTGAACTTTTCTCCAAGATTATTTAAATCGTTAGTTATTTCCTTGAGATGATTGGTCAGTATCTTCTCTCTCTTTTCTGCTTCTTCCTTATGTGTTGTTATTTTGACTTCCAAATACTTATTTTGATCCTTGAGAGTTTCTTACATCCTTATAGCTTATTCTAGATGAATTTTTAGAATCATGATCATCTTCTCTACTTCTTTGGTTTTGGAGTTTTGAGATTCTTCCATTTTCCTTAGTTCTACCTTCAGTGAGTTGTTTTCTTTTCTTTTAGTCCTTACATATTCAATTGCACTGATCAATTGTACTTTGTAATCAACGCATACCTCTTTGTATTCTTCCTCTTTTTAATCTATATGATAAGATGAGAATCTTTCTTCTTGTTTTGTACCTATATCGCTTTTATAAATCTCTCACTCTATGATGGGAGAAGAATGGATATTATGTAGATTATCCCAGAGTTCTTTAGCTAATGAACATTTTTCCACTTTGTCCTTCACTGAATTAGGTAATCCTTCCATGATGAAATCCATTGTTATTTTTTTGTTCCTTTTCAATTCCTTCTTGGTTGCGGTCTTTGGTTTTTTTGTAGCATTGTATCCTATAACAACTAAGTGCCAAACATTATATCCCTGTGCCTTTAAAAATACCTACATCCTGCAACTCCATAATTCATACTTCAGACCTTTTCGACCATTGAACATTGGTTCTCAATTCATAATGTACTCCATGATATACCTTCCAGTGGTTAATCTATTTCCTTGAAGGATCCAATTCTGATACCAATTTTTGGAATACTGAGAGGGGGGGTGAATTGGTATGAGAACTTTATACCACTTTTAACCACAGTATATATTATTTCACTTTATCAACAATGTTTAACAGTTTATCATCAATGTATCATTTATTATTACATTCAATATATCATGAAAATATAATCATAAGCAACATGACATCAACAACATCACATAAAATACACAGTACACTAGTATTTACATGGAAACCCAAATGGGAAAAACCAGGGAATGATTTCTTATATATATCAAGAATGTTGGTAGTACGATTGTCATTACACCAAAACCCACAGGTGATTGGTAAACTCACCACCGCCAGATTTCAAGGATCCACAAGAGGCGATTAGTCCCTGTCATGATACATGCAGGGAGCGCTAACTACTTGCAATTTCGTGCAACAATTTTCCCCTCAACGCGAGTCGAGTGTGTATCGAACTCGTGACCTCTAAATCTGATACCATTTGTTGGTAGTATGGTTTCCGTTACACCAAAACCCGCAGGTGATTGGTAAAATCACGACCGCCAGATTTCAAGGATCCACGAGAGGCGATTAGTCCCTTGTCACAATACACACGAGGAGAACTGACTACTTGCAATTTCGTGCAACAAAGAATTCATTCATAGGAAGCACGAACTTCCAAATTATCCAACTGCAACTGGAAGGAGGCTACTATTAGAAAAACAGGACCACAGAGTAATAAAATAAAACAAATGTAAAAACAAAACACAAAAGATACATAATACAAGAGAGACACACATTTACGTGGTTCACCCAGTGTGGGCTACGTCCACCAAAGAAATTGCCAGGTCCTTCCTTTATTATTATCTAGAAAATGAAGGGATACAACCTACAACAAAAACCATTGTAACTTCCTCTTCTTTCTCTCACAGTATCCTCTCTCAGAATACAATACTCACCATAATGCATAGTCACAATACATTTCCCTCATAACAGAGGGTTTCCTTTTAGGGAAAAAAACCCTAACATAATTTCTACCATTAGATCTGTGACCTTATAATGGATGGTCCCAATGAAATTGAAATATACATTTACAAGGAAATTTTTCCTTCGGGGGACGCTGCCCCTGAACCCCCAAGCTAGGGGGATAGGCCGCTCGGACCCCACAGAGGGGGTACCCCCCTCTACACTCCCCCGCGTGGAAGAGTGTACATACTTCTGGGGTGTAAAGTCTTCATGGGGTATAAACATGGCTGAAAGAAAGGACCTCTGAGTCAGTGACATAATCAATCTCCACAACCAACAATCTCCCACTTGGAGACTGATCTCAACAAATCCACCATTGTTGTATATGTTGGACTCTGAACCTTCTTGGACTTGGCAAATTTCTCATCTTCATCTTCATTCTTGAAGACCAACTGAAACTAAGCAAGAACTCAAATTTTCTCTGGTTACTCCCTTTGTTAACATGTCTGCATGATTCTGGCTAGTGTGTATATTTTCCAACTTCAAATTTCCATCTTCCAAGGTGGATTGTATGAAGTGGTACCTCAATTGTATATGCTTAGTATTTGAATGGAATATTGAGTTATTTGTAAGATGAATTGCACTCTCACTGTCACAGTACAACCTACTATTCTCCTGCTTCTTTCCCAATTCCTCCATAAATCTTTGTAACCAAATCATCTCTTTACTAGCCTCTCTAGAAACAACATACTCTACCTCTGTTGTTGAAATTGCAACAACCTTTTGCGGTTTCAAAATCCAACTTACTATTGTTCCACCTATCGTAAAAACATACCTTGTGGTGCTCCTCCTGCTATCTTTATCACCTGCCATATCTGAATCAACATATCCCTATAGAAAAGTGTCTGAACCTCCAAAACATAATGCATGAGTAGCAG
>JZKD02S0123735.1:156902-169004 GCA_000966675.3 Picea glauca
TACTACCCAAGACTCAGAAATATTATCTACAGAAATAATCAAAGCATCTTGTAACACATCACCTGTTACATTTGCTTCTTGATTTCTCTCCTGTTGTCCATCTCTTTGTTTCTTTAGAGCTCTACAATCTTTCTTCAGATGTCCTTTCTTCACACAATTCAAGAACTCTATCTTTCCAAGTATGGATTTGGATCTTCCCTTCCTAGAATTCCCACGGTTCCCTGATCCCTTTCCTCTATCCTTTTGTCTTCCCCTGTTCTCCATGTTCAACGCATTATCCGATGTCTCACCCTTGATTTTCCATTGCATTTCCTCACTAAGGATAACACCAAAAACATCATCAAACTTTAAAGTATTTGAACTAGAGACAGAGTTACTTATAGCCATGACCAAGCCATTCCATCTTTCTGACAATGAGCACAATATTAGAAGATCCCTAACCTCATGATCAAAGTCCACTTTTATAAAACTTAGTTGATTAGTAACCGTATTAAATTCATTTAAATGATCTGCAACAGACCCACCTTTTGACATCTTCATATTAAATAATCTCTTCATTTGAAATACCTTATTAGATGCCGAGGGTTTTTTATACAGTTTATCCAATGCGTCCATCAAATTCTTGGTTGTGTTTTCTTTCGAAATATTGAAATCCATTGACACTACCAAGCTCAGTCGTATCATTCCTAATTCCTTTCTGTTAATAATCTCCCATTCTTTGTCCTTCATGGTCATCCACTTCTTTTCTACTCCACCCAATGGTAGGAATAGATCCTTCTAATATAAATAATATTCCATCTGCATCTTCCATAACTGGTAGTTTTGGCCATTAAATTTCTCGACCCTAAACTTTCCATCTTTCGACATTGCTCCCACTCGAACGAGGAACCCTCTTTTCCTGTGAGTTACCTTTTGCTCTGATACTAGTTGTTAAAAAAATAGGATCGCGGAGAAATAAATTAAAACAAAGGCGGAAAAAAAACACAGAAGATACACAATACAAGAGAGACACAAATTTACGTGGTTCACCCAGTATGAGCTATGTCCACCAGAGAAATTGACAGGTCCTTCCTTTATTATTATCCAACAAATGAAGGGATACAACCTACATCAAAACCCATTGTAACTTCCTCTTCTTTCTCTCACAATCTCCTCTCTTAGAATACAATACTCGCCATAATGCATAGCCGCAATGCATTTCCCTCATAACAAAGGGTTTCATTATAGGGAAAAAAATCCTAACATAATTTCTACCGTTAGATATGCGTCCTTATAATGGACGATCCCGATTTACAATGAAATTACAATATACATTTACCAGGCAATTTTTCCTTCGGGAGATTCACCCCTGAACCCCCATCAGGGGACATTGTCCCTGAATCCCCGTTGGGGGCCCATTTTCCCATGAACCCCCCAGCCGGGGGAATAGGCCCCCCGGACCCCGTAGAGGGGGTACCCCCCCCCTCTGCACTCCCCCACATGGAAGAGTGTACATACTTCTGGGGTGTAAAGTCTTCATGGGGTATAAACATGGCTGAAAGCAAAGACCTCTAAATCAGGAACATAATCAGGCTCCATAACCAACAGCTACAAGCCCCTATTTACATTCTCCAACCTGAACGAAGATACAACTACCTAAATTGTATGGCTCCAACTAGAAGGAGCCTACAACCCCCTAGGTTCTCCAACTCCAACCAAAAGGTGGCTACAACCACCAAGTTCCCAAGCTCCAACCTGAAGGAAGATCCAAATCCCAAATTCTATGGATCCAACCGGAAGGAGGCTACAACCCCCTTTCCTTTCCTTGTCATTCTTCCATGAAATATAAATGTAGAACAACTATCACTATCACAATCACTTCCACTATCACTGTAACTACCACTATCACATCAACCTATAACCTCTCAGCCTGTCACTGTATCTAACCTACGACTGATCAACTTTTCCAATATGTCACTTTCACCGATACTCAACTAGATCCTCTCACATGGATCATATACCAAGGACACCTCTCGACTAGATTTCTAACATCACCAACACATTCCTCTACCAAGCATGTACCTATATCACCAACATACCATCACAAGATATGTGTCTAAATCATGTACCAAAGCATGTACCTTGCACCATGCATCAACCTATGCCACAACCTGTATCACAACAAGTGCATCAACCATGCACCAACACCTATAAAATACCATGCATCAACCATGCACCTTAACCTATACCAAACAGTGCGTCAACCACACACCAACACATGTACCATCTGCCTCAATCATGTATATCAACTATGTACATCAACACCATACCATGTATCAATCATGTACCATACCATGTGTGAACCATACACATCAACCATAACAAGTGTCTCAACCATATACCATATCACTCTCTCACACCATGTACCATAAGATAAGCCTCAAGTATACACCATAACATGTAACCAAACCATACACCAAGATAACCAATAATGCTTCTAATCAATGTACCATAACATCACCAAGATGAACCATACCACATACTATCATCACCATGTATGTACCATAACACCATAACCATAACCCATAGTACTTGCCTATGATTCTGTATTTGACTTGTTGTACTTTTAAACTGACCATAACTCTTCTACAATCCTCAACAACTTGGTACCAACATCTCTTCTCACTTCTTCACAAGATTTTCACATGTACATGACTTTCTCTTCTACAACCCACATATATATGTTCTTGCCTCCACTACATCTCATGTACATACACTCCCCGATAAACCTGCAACTCATGTATGCCTTAGAAACTAGGGTTTTTGAAAAGTCTGAGCTTTTCACCACTTCAAACCTTTGCAACTTCAGAAATGTGTTGTTGCAAAATTTCCAAAATATCACAATACTAGACCATAACAATCCTAAGATAGATATTCAATGTGAGTGTGTGTGTACAAATGAGACTCTTGAGGTGTATTTATACTTTTTCTAGGTAACCTCTTTTGTTATTTTAGGGGTTTCTTGTTACAACCACTTTACCCCTTTGACCAAGACTTAAAACCAACTAGGGGCTTCTTTCCTACTCTTTGGGGCTTCCAACTTTACAAGGCCATATCTCCTTGACCGTGAGGAACCACATGGCATACCACATATCATTGGAAATGACATGGCATGAATTATCCATCTATGATAGTCTCACCTGCAATTATACTATCCTTCATGTCATTATTCCTTAATCAATGTCGGGTCCCACAACCACACCTTCGGGGATACATGTAGATTACATCAAATGTACCCAACTAACTCACCATCAATATCTATCAATGAAATATCAATCAATTGTCCAACATATATGGACCTATCTAAGAGTTGAGATGAATCTCCAATATAACTCTCAATGTCAATCAATTTTCCAACATCTATGGACCTCTCCAAGGGTTGACATCAATCTCCAAGATCACTCTCCAAGGGTTGACATCAATGACAACCAATTTTCCAATCCAATTGTCCAACATTTCTACCATTTTAGGATCTATATAACTATGACTACTTCCTGAATCAATTAAAATGGAAATGGGTTAGATTTTTATCTTACCTTCCACTTCAATCATATGTGAAAGAAACTCAACTTTCTTGTTATCTAGAGTTTCATAGATCATAGGTACATTTTTCCCATGTCCTCCACTCTATCATCTTGTTGTACATTATGAACAATCCTCACTTTTTTACCTCTGTGAAGGAAATCTCTATACATATGATCTCCCCCACAACCCCAACATTGAATAAGTGGTTGCCTTCATATTTTCCCCATTGTTTCAGTCATTTATGGGCTCTTTAGAAGCTAGTTGTCCCTGAGTATTGTTTTTGAAAAATGGTGGCTTGGTCCCCTTCTTTCTCTGTTCCATCTGTCTTTCTTTTTGTCTTCCCAAGACTTTTAGAAAGTCAATTTTCCTCTATGTTGATCATAGAGGAATTTATCTCTACTTGTTGTTTCGTCTAGTGTCTTGGGATCATAATATTGTATATTATCACTAATAAATGATGGAATCCTAGTCAAGTACCTTTGAATATTAACCTATTCATTCTTTTTGAAAGAAACATATTTCAACAGATCTAAAAATATCCTTTCATACTCATCTATGGTCATACTCCTAAGCTTGAGTTCAAAAAACTCTTTCATTTTCTTATCATAGATCAATTTGTTAATAATTTATTTTGAAAATAACTTTTAAATTCCCTCCAAGTAACCTTCTTCTCATCAATGTTTTTCACTTGCACAAGTTGGTCCCACCACATTGATTATTTTCCTTTGAGATGGTAAATGGAAATTATTTCTTCTACCTGTGAGGAGTAGTTATGTAACTAAAATTACTTCCTCATTCCTAGTAGCTAGATCTTTGCATCCTTATCCTTCTTATTCTCACCATCAAATGTAGGAGGATTTATTTTATTCATTTCTCCCTGTAGCTCATCCACCCCATACGTCTTCTTATGCTTCCTGACAAGGGATGAGATTAAACTATTGGGTGCTCTCCTAGTTGAATGCTTGAGAGAGTCATGGTGATGCATGCCAACACTTCTTTTTCTTCTTCTCTCATCATGAGATATGTGACTCCTTGATTTTCTTGACTCAGTCTCCTTATCCATCTTCTTCTCTATTTTGTCCAAGATCTACATCAACTTGATGTTGAAGTCTTCTTATTTCTCCTTGTCTTTCATTGGCCTCTCATTATCATTTTTGTATCTTTGGAAACATTTTTCCATACTCTTTATGGTCTCTACCGATTTCATACTCTCTTCCTTGCCTTATCTATGCCCATTGGATTATGTCTCCTAATTACCCATGTTGACATACATCCCTCTGACCTCATATTCATGGTTGTAGGTTCTTTGTGCATCCTCCATGCCTCTGAGCTATGTGTTGATCGTTTTTTGAACCAATTGTTGTTAACTCTACAAAATGTGCAGGAACAATATTTGTTAGACTAAATAATTAGGAAAACTATAAATACTAAGTACATTTCTATTCCATGAGAGTATCGAAATACTTTCTTTAGATTCTTTGTGAATTTAACAATCCAATTTAATTTTCCGAGTGAATATATGGAATTTCATGTCCAATAACTTATCGAGGACTATCTCCTTTCTATATTCTAAGTCCTGAGAAGAAAGTTATGGTCATTTGAACATTTCCCATTAATTCTTTCTATTCACCCCTCAACCGAGTGTAATTTTGCACTGTGTTTATGCATATTTGTACCTACTCTTTTGGAATTTTGGTAGGATCCTAACTGGGTTCCTTCATAATCATATTTTGGACAATATGTGCAAGTTTCACCTCTATTAGCATTATGTGCTGCTAGATACATCTTGTTGAAGTTTCAAGCCAATTAATATTTTTGGCCCTGAATGTTGCAGGTACCTTCTATGCCCTCTTGTACATTTTTGTGTACTAGGATTACTATTTTTACTCCATGGTTGTCTTCCATGGCTCAATATATTTCCATAGACTACTCATGTTCCCCAATCTGATTCTAGAGCAAGAATTTATGGCCCTCAGAAGGTAAGTGGGTCTTAAAATTTACTCTCCATTGTTTGGCCTATAACTCCCTCATACTGACATTGTTTGACAAATGGTTTACAACATTAAAAATACATCTTCGAGCTATATTATTTTAGGTGTAGAAATTGTGTCTTGGAAGGACAAATAGTTTCAAATTGAACTTCTCAAAAATCTCGTTTAGGCCTCTAAAAATGGCCTGCAAGTTAAACACTGGGAAAACACTGTCATTTTTTTCCCATTAATTTCATTAATTTCAAAAGAATTTGTCTTAATATGGTTGACTTAGATGCTTAAATGACATATAGATCCACTTGGAATCTACGAAAAGACACCCTATCATCTCCTTGCTCACTTAGGTTGACCTCATCAACCACATTTTCCTCTCCCTTCTCTTGTTTTCCTCCACGATGCACACATTACTACACACACACACATGTGCACACACACACACACAAATATATATATATATATATATATATATATATATATAGGCCCACATGCCTTGGTTTCCTTTGTGACATGTTTTTATTGGGTCATGGGGATGTGCAGGTCCCATCTCGCACCCATTATCCATGCGCATGTAGCGTTTCACACACGATGATATAACATTCATGGTTCAGAGAGAGTCGACGGTGATCGACGACCCTTATCACATTGCAGGCTCCTCAACCTATCAACTCTTAACCTAGGGGGGAGGGGCCAAAAATCCTAACCACAGTTAATACTGTGGTGACATATTTCACCCTAGTTCATTGCATCCTACCTGGACTATGGTTAACATAACCACCTCTAACCCCCCCTCCCCAAAATTAACATGTCATTGCCATGTGTCCAAGATTTAGGGTTCTGTCGCGTAGGAAGGCGTTGCCTATGTGGTGCCACTCGCATGCCACCTCTCCTACCATGCCATTGTGTACCTACCACAATGACCTCTCCACCTTGGTGGTACACATCACCACTCTACTACATCATCTGAAACTTACCCTCCACATCAAGCTGACATCACAGTACAAAAGAATTTTCAATTTTTCCTATTTTCAAATTTTTCCAAAATACCCAATATTACAAAATTTCGAAATTGTTTCAATGGTTTCCATTGTAACTTTTTATTTTCTTCATAAAACAAAATTTGGCCCTACAAATACGAATTTAACATCTGCATATGAAATTCGACATACTTCACATCGAATTATACCTAATTCAACTGCAAAATTTGGGGCTTTTGCCCAATTTTTCTCAATTTCACCATGGGCACTATGAAAACATGAAATTCTACCAATTGCATACCCAATTTCTCCCAATTAAATATTTAAAGTGGATATTATTATTCCCTCGGCTTGATTCATGCAAATTACACATGAAATTTCCCAAATTTCACTGCGATAATTTGGTCATCCAGGTTGCATACATACTCCAAAGATTAATTCCTTGTGAATTTCCCTTCAACATTATGCAAAATCGGTGCATCCAAGCTCAATTTCGAATCTATAGTTATGATACCACATTGTAGCATCCCCAGACCCCTATTGGGAAATACCACATGAAATTTCCTAATTTTCACACCATATATATACAACATATACAAGAAACAGCCATGAAATAAAATGCATAATTAACACACAGTACATAAACCAAACACATAATTTGAACTTATATTTGGTTAAATGTCACAAACTACATGCATACCTTCCATGTTCCTCCTAGCCTTAGACCGCACTGCTCATAACTCTCAGTAGTGGGTTAACCCCGAAATACAGCTAAAAATCCACCTAGGAAAAGGAATCCTAACCTAGGCTAAGGTATCCCAGAAAGAATAAACGTGGACTCAGGTACCAAATCAAACTAATAGTCTACATTCCCTCACTCCCCACATGCATGTTCCACCCCAGGAAGTGTGCCCATTCTCTACTCAGCAGTCCTTTGTCTACCCCAATTCCCTTTCAGGGCTTCACAAACAGGATGGAAAGGAAGTCTCATATCCTTGTAGATGTATCTCGGCACCTTGGGAATCAATTCGGATAAATTCTCTCACCTAGGGAGAACACTCATGGGTTTGACAACTCACCTCTTCAATATCTCATGGGCCTGGAAACCCACCTCTTCAGTCCAATTCCAAATATTTCCATGGTACATGTACAGGTGTGATGATGGCACCATGAAAGTATAGTTATTAGGAGAGGAGTGATGGTATGAATTATTATGGAATGATAGCGAAATGAACTGAATCCCCCTAAACATATGTGCATGTTCCCAAATTAACACTAGTGATGTTGGGAACTAGATGGGACCCACTCATGGACCCCCCCCCCCACATGTTGATACATTCCTCAACTTAGAGACTTAGGATATATAAAATATTCTTACTTTATACTTTATATTTTTAGGAATATTAAATTAACTAATATTTCTATGCAAATGTATAGATTCATACAAAATAGAAACAAGCATATATATACAACATATATAAGAAAAACCCATGAAAGAAAATCCATAATTAACAAACAACACATAAATCAAACACATAATTTTCACTTATATTTAGTAAAATGTCACCAACTATGTGCATACCTTCCACATTCCTCTGATCCTTAGACTAAACCACTCATAACTCTCAGTAGTGGGTGACCCTTGAGCTCAGGATAAAACTCCTCCTAGGAAAAGGAATCCTAACCCAGTCTAAGGTCTTCCAGAAAACATAAACTCAGACTCAGGTGCCAACTCAAACTAACATTCTATGTTCCCTCATTCCCCACATGCCTATCCCACCCCAGGAAGTGTGCCCCTTCTCTACTCAATATTCCTTTGGCTACCCCACTTCCCTTCCATGGATTTAGTAATAGGCTAGAAATGAAGTATCAAAGCCTTGTAGTTTCATCTTGGCACCTTGGTAATCAATTACTAACAATCATCTCACCTGGAAAGAATGATTACGGGCTTGAAAAACCACCTATTCAGTCTAGTTCCAAATAGTTCCATGGTATAGGTACAGATATGGTAATGGAAGCATGAAAGTACAATTGGTAGGAGAGGGGTGATGGTATTAATGATGATGGAATGATAGCCAAATGAAATAAATCCCCCTAAACTTATGTGCATGTTACCTACTTGACACTTTTCATGTTGGGAACTACATGGGCCCCACACATGGACCCCCCCACATGTTGATACATTCCTCAGCTTAGGGACTTAGGATATATAAAGTATCCATACTTTATACTTCATAATTTTAGGAATATTAATAAAATATTACTTTGGGCTTAAGCCCCTTAGCTTATCGCCTTTTTCCCTAGACTCTTAGCCCCCCTTTCCCATTCTAGTGGATTTTATCCCACCCAAATCATTTGCATGGTTGGTCTATAGAAGTGATTTGTTTTCATTAAAAAAAACAAAGTGTGATTACATTTTACAAATATAGTCTCAGTAGCCTTTTATCTTCTGTCTCTCCTGCCTAATAACCACACATGCACTCTCACCTCAAAATACATACATACAAAGGCACTCTAGCCCCAAAGTATCCTACCTCACCAGCCCATATGTACAATTACATTATATTTACAATTGGGGTTCAACCTACGGGTGTTACAATTTAGAGAAGAAATTATGGATTTATCCTTAGCCATATGATATGTGTTATGCACCTAGTTATGTGATATTAAGTAGAAACATGAAATCTATAATGGATATTACCAATAGAACAATAGAATGTATAGAATAACACACCAAAATGATACCTTTATTGAAATGGGAGAAATGTTTACTTTCCTCTTCGAAGGGAAAACCTCCAACAAAGAAACGCTTTATTACAATAATTCGCAACACAAATATTTTCCATGCCTCCTACTCTTATTTATACTAATTTTATCTTCTAAAGAACATTTTGGATGATGATCTTTCTAGAAGTGGAAGCTTCTATCAGGTCTTCTTACATTGACTTGTTTATACTTATTAAATAGTCCTTATTAACTAATTTTATCCTTTATTACATGGGAAATACATTATTCTATCTATGTGAGGGGTTAGGGAGGTTAAGTACCTAACGTTCCCTCCCCCTTAAAAAAATCCTTTTCCTCGAGGATTAAAATGAGGAATTTTTTGCAGAATAATAGTCAGCTCCCAGGTGGAATGTTCTGGTGGAGTATCGTTCCATTGAAATAACACTTCTTGGGTGGTGTGTTGATGAAGATGATCCTCTGACTGGTCCAATACAACTTGTGGTTGCAACCAAATGGAGCCTTCTTCATCCAACTCTAGTAAACTGGTCTGAGCAAGACACTTGGTGCTAATCACTTTCTTTAGGAAGGAAACATGAAAAACAATATGTATCTTGGAGTTGTTAGGAAAATATAACTAATATGTCACTAATCCCACACATTTGATAATGGTATAAGGACCATAAAATTTGGGGGCTAGTTTCTGACACTACTGATATTTGAGAAAAGTCTACTTGTATGGTTGTCGATGGAGAAACACTTGGTCCCCTTCAACAAATTAACGTTAAGAACGAACCTAATCTGCTTGTTGCTTTGTGTACTTATGAGCCATGACCAAATTGTCTTTGAGAGTACCAAGAAGGTTCATGTGGGATGTAAGGTTGCAGTCAACCTCCTAAACCTTGGAGATGTCTGACATGTATGGGAGAACTGAAGGTGGATTTTGTTTGTAGACTACTTCAAAGGGGGTCATGCGAGTGGTCATATGGTAATATGTGTTGTACCACCATTCAACTAAGGGTAACCATTGAACCCACTGATGTTGTCGGTCGGATGAAAAACACCTCAAATATGTTTCTAGACACTTGTTGACCACTTCCATTTATCCATCGGCCTGGGGATGATAAGTCATACTAAGCTACAATTGGGTTCCCTTCATCTTGAATAATTCTTTCCAAAATTGATGTTAAAAGTTGGATCACGATAAAAACAAATAGAATGAGGCATTCCATGGAGTTTGAAGATACTATCCATAAACATTTGAGTGTAGATGTTGTGAATGGGTGTTTAAGAGAACATAAATGAGCATATTTGGAGAACAAACCCACTACCACCATGATGAATGACTTATTTCTAGATTTGGGTAATCCCACAATCGAATCCATGGAAATATCCATCCAAATGGTAGATGGAATCATAAGAAGTTGGAGGGTTCCAGGAGTTTTGATAGTCTTGACCTTATTGCATTAACATATATCACATTATTCCACAAAGGTGTGGAAGTCATGTTTCATACCATCCTAGAAGAAATATTTTTTGACGCATTCATATGTTTTGGTAAAATATGAATGCTCTATAGTAGGATAAGCATGAAACTCAGAGAGCACCTTGGATTTAAGGGCCGACTTCTTGCTTAAATATATGTGACTTTTATAGTGACACTCTTCATTGTGTCAAGAATACCTTGGAGTAGCTTGGGGATATTGTTGTAGTTTTCTGATGAGGCTATATATTTTAGGGTTGTGCAACCATTCCTGGTAAATATCCTAAAGCCAGTTAGAAAAAATGAATGATAGGGAGAAGAGGGACCCTTCTTCTTGATATTTCCTTGAAAGAGCATCCGCCACCACATTTTATTTACTTTTTTTGTAAATGATCTCATAATAATATCCAAATAGCTTGGTCACCCATTTTTGTTTCTATGGGGATGAAATGCATTGTTACGGGAAGTACTTGAGGCTTTGGTGGTATGTTTTAATTTGGAAGAATATTCCCAATAGATAAGGGCACCATATATCCACTGCATTTAAAATAGACATCATTTATTTTTTATATATCTATTGGCCCAAATGTCTATTTGAAAACATTTTACTAGTGAAAGGAAAAGGACATCCATATTGTAAATGTGTTGAACCTTCACAGAATAGATCTAGATAGAAAATACCACACACATTTGAAGAGAGAAAATGAGAAAGAAGAAATAAGAGAGAAAGAATGCAAGAATTCTCATTAACCATAATGAATAATGAATAATTTACACATGATATACTATGTATAACTCAACCAATTTGCACTGGAGGTGAATTCAATGCGCCATAGTGGTGGTCTAGAGTGATCTGGACACACACCAACAGTTACAGGAGTGAACTACCACCTATTCTAGTCTCTCGGGAAGTTACGGGAGTGAACTCCCACCTAGTTGAGTTAACTAGTCTACCAGTCTTCAGTTAACTGAATGAAACAGAGTGAAGTGAGGAGGAGATCAGGGAATCATGGATAATTCTCTATTCTGGTGATTATACCAAGGCTAATGTGCATTAGTTGGTGATGATCCCAATGTTGGATGGTTACAAAACCAATGCAACATCTAGACTCCATTCAACTATTCAAACTGAAGTGAAAACTTAAGAGAATATTCTCCTAGAGGAATATTCTCCCTAAACTTTAGGAGACTGTATAAATACTAATAAACATTAGGAAAAATAAATCCTACGTGTGTGTGAAGTAACTCCAACACCCCCCCTAAACATCACTATGGTGAAAATAAAGAATGGGTCCCAACAACGAGGCCATGTTAGGTACCCAAATACAATAGATACACTAAACGAAAGTGAGGAAAGAGGGAAAAC
>JZKD02S0123735.1:169048-179179 GCA_000966675.3 Picea glauca
AATGTATGTAAAAAAGAAGAACTATAGTTGCTAGGCAATTGTGTCCTTCACTCCAGGACAACTTTGCAGAGAATGGAACTTCTTCTCAGTGAAGGTCTTGGTGAAGATGTATGTTGTTTGTTTTGCTGAAGGAAAAAAATCTAGTTCAATGATCCCCTCATGTAATAAGTCCCAGATGTAGTGCATGTGGATCTCGATGTGGTTCGTCGCTTGCCTCTAAACTGAATCTCTACAGAACCTCAAAGTGCTCTGGTTGTCACACCAGATGACACTCAACCGATGAAACTGAATGTCGAGCTCAGTGAGAAAATGGTGTAGCCACATATCTTGAATGGTTATGTTAACTACCCCTCTATACTCTTCCTCAACTGAAGAAAGAGAAACAACAGCCTGCTTCTAGCTCAACCAACAGATAGGCCTGGAGCCAAGACTGACTGAGTAACCAGATGTGGACTTGCGATCAGTGATATCGCCAGCCCAGTTAGAATCGGATAACCCAATGAGATATAATGTAGATTATGCTTCATAATGAATCCCAAAGGTGATGGTTCCCTATACGTATCGAAGGATATGCTTTACATCCTTCCAATGTAGCTCATGTAGCTCCAGCATGAACCTGGAAACTGAACCAATTGTATAGGAGAGGTCTGGTCTGGAGTGTGTGAGATACAAAAAGCTCTCCACTAGCTATCTGTAAAGTGTGTTGTCAACCAGTGGAGTGTCCCCACCATCCTCAAGTTTGATTCCTAATAGGAAAGGAGTCGGAGCAGACTTGCAGTATGTCATGTGAAATCTCTCAAGGATATCTCGAGCATACGTGTCGTGAGAGAGTTTGATGCCTGATGCATCCTGAATGATCTCGAGTCCAAGGAAGAAGTGTAATAGACCCATGTCCATCATAAAAAACCTATCATGCAGAATCCTCTTGACTGCAACAATCATTGAATTCGAGCCACCGATGATCAACAAATCATCAATGTACATTTCTAATAGTATAATTGAATCAACCATCCTAAGCATGTAGACATTCAGGTATGATTTACAACGTACAAAGTTCTGCGACAATAGTTGGGAGTCCATATTGGCATACCATGCCCTCGGACTTCTTCAGTTGACAGACCAAAGATGAATGTTGCATAAATCCTTTGGGTTGATCCATATAGATCTCCTCAGAGAGATCGTCGTGAATAAATGCATTCTTTATGTCCATCTGATGGACTTTCCTTTCCTTGGTTTTTTCAATGGAAAGTGCCAAATGTATGGAATCCATCTTCGCTACTTGAATGAATGTCTCATCATAGTCAATTCCGTGCACCTACTGAAAGCCTTTGGCAACAAGCCTAGCTTTGTATCTGCTAATCTTTCCATATGTTGTGCTCTTGGTCTTGTAGACCCATCTACACCTGACAAGTTTCCTTCCAGAAGGAAGGTGAACCAAATCCCAAGTCCAGTTCTTCAAGGAGGGATTTGTACTCCTCCTGGATGGAAGATTCCCAAAAGGGATTTCTAGCAGCCTCGCCATAAGAATATGGATCTGAAGACTAAATCAAGAAAATATTCTTGGAGGGAAATGGTTTAGTGTAATTGAGCACAATAGGAGGCTCCTCGAAATAAATTCGAGTCCTCCTAGTATTAGTTGGATCACTAACAAGATCCCCTGCATCTTGGAGAGTAGTCTGGGCCCACTTGGGCCTCTGTTGTGGCTTTGCATCTACATCTGGATGAACTGACTCTATATATAACTATACTAAATATTTATCTATATCATTTGAATCCTATAAATCAGAACTCTTATCTAAAGAAGAGTCGGCATGTGCATTCTCATCATCTCAGACAGGTGGAAGAATGAAGCTGTCTGCATGCGGCTACTGAGGTACATGCAAGGCACTTTCCTCAAATTGGACACTTCACTCAATGATGAGTTAGTTCGAGTAAATATCAATAAGTCTGTATCCCTTCACACCATCAAGGTATCCAACAAAGATACACTTTGTCCTCTGTGATCAAGTGCCTTCCTCTTTTCACAGGGAATTCGGGCCCATGCACATGAACCAAAAATATCAAAGTGGTTCACTTCCAGTTTGAGCCCGCTCCAAGCCTCATAGGGGGTCTTATCCTTGACATATCTATGGGGAGATATTTTTTATATGTAGGTTTCACAATTAAGTTATTCGGCCCATAGTATCTGTGGTAGTGACTTTCCATGTAGCATGCAAGATGCCTTCTCTTTTAGAGATATGTTTTTCCACTCAACAACTCTGTTTTGTTGCAGAGTATAGGGAAATATGTGTTGCAACTGAATCCCTGCATCATGATAAATATTCTGGATCTCATGATTGACATAATCTCCCCCATTATCAGTTTGTAGGATTTTGATTTTCTTTCCGGACTATGTCTCAACAAGGGCTTTAAAATATTTGAGGTGTTGAAAGACCTCTGATTTTTTCCCGAGAAAGTAAATACATGTGAAACATGAGAAATCATCAACAAAAATAAGAAGAAACCTCATTTTTATGATTGATAGATGTGGAAAAGGACCCATGAGGTCACTATGGATCATATCTAAAGGAGATGAAGCTCTCTAAGTCTTTCCTTTGTCGAATATCTCTTGAGGGTGTTTTCCAAGAACACATCCCTCATAGATTCCTTTGGAGAAATGGATGTTTGGTAGACCATCAACCAATATTTTCTTGCTAAGTTGTTTCATATATCTAAAATTCAAATGTCCGAACCTTTTGTGTCATATCCTACTAATTTCATCATCATGGGTAAGTAGTAAAGCAGAATCTGGTTCAATAAATTTAGAAAATGTATACAATCTAGATTGATGATTTACCTCATAGATAGAAGCCCTAGAATTGGTTTACATGTCATAGATCTCCACTGCACTAGGTGTTAATATGAATTTCTTTCCGGTGCCAAAATTCATCATCTGATACATGGAGAGAAGATTGATGGAAAGTTTGGGAACATGTAGCACATTCTCAAAGCTTCTGTTGGTGAGCTCAATCCTTCCTTTGTCATCAACCTCAACTCGAGAGTTGTCCGCTATCAGGATAGGAGTGCCTTTGCATGCATCCAATAAATAATATACTACTTTTGTGACATCCATGTGATGTGATTATCCTAAATCTACTATCCAAGCATAGGCAGAGGAGTTGATGGCAATCAAGGCATGACTATAATTACCTTTCTTGGGATTCTAATCCTATGGATTCTTCTTCTTGGAACCCTCGAGGATGAGATATCCAAGGTTGTTTTTCTGAAGTATTTGAGTCATTATATCTATTTTTTTTTTGAATGCATGCGGATTCTGGATGGAATCCTTTATGACAGTATGTGCATTTCTACCCTTTTCTTCCCTTTCCACCTTTGGATCCAGAGGCATCGGTGAGGGTTTTGAGTACCCTTCCTTCTTCAGATTTGCATGATATTTCCTTTTGTCTTTGTCTTCAGATATATGGTATTGATGGATTCCATCTTGGAAAGTAAGTTCATGTGCCTTTGGGCCTTTTATTTTTCCCATGTTGATGAGCTTGGTCTGCTCTTGTGTTAGGGATTCGATAAATTCCTCAAGGGAAGGCATCTTCTAGGTGGATCCAGAGGTGAATTTGAATGAATGGAATGTGGATAGAAACAAGGAAAATTTAGGACTAAGTTTGGAGAGAATGGTGAGAAGCATTTGTTTCTCCTCCTTAGATTTATAAACCCTGCAAGCTTTGAGTTGCGACAGTAAATCGTTGTATTTTGTAAACAAATATTGGAGATTGTCAAATTTGTTTGGATCTAATGTGAAAAATTCCACCTCGATCATGTGTCCCCTCATCTCATCCTATTTTCAAATATCTCTTTCAAGTTGGTCCATGCTTCATTGTGGTTTTTACAAGAAGATATGTGAAAAAGGAGATCGGGAGAGATGAGACTACAAATTGTTCTAAATGCTTTATCCATTTGATTTAGATACTTGGATTTTTCTGTGGATGATGTTGGTTTTTTCTTTGTATTCAAGTTTAACCTGTACAATCCTATGGTTCATAGATGAATTATTATTCTCTCCTTCCATGCAAAGTAATTGTAAGGTGTAAGAATGAATTCTTTTGGGAATACCATTTTTTCGTTGTCTTCAATCTTTGGTACCTGCAAAAAAATTAGTGTAGTTTTTACTTAGAATTTTGTTGGCTTTGATTCCATGTAAATGTGTTGAACCTGCACATAATATATCTAGGTATAAAATACCACACACATTTGCAGAGATAAATTGATAAATAATACACAAGAGAGAAAGAATGGAAGAATTCTCATTAACCGTAATGAATAATGAATAATTTACAAATGATATACTTTATATAACTCAACCAATGCACATTGAAGGTGAATCCAATGTGCCATAGTGGTGGTATATATTTATATAGGCATGCATCAACAGTTATGGGAGTGACCTTCCACCTAGTCTAGTCTCTCAGGCAGTTACGGGAGTGAACTGCCACCTAGTTGAGTTAACTAGTCTATCGGTCTTCAGTTAACTAACTAAAATAGAGTGAAGTGAGGAGGATATCAGGGAATCATGGGTAATGTGCTAGTTTGGTGATGATACCAAGGATAATTCACATTATATGGTGATGATCCCAATGTTTCATAGTGACAAAACCAATGCAACATCTAGAATCCACTCAACTAGTCAAGCTGAAGTGAAAACTGAAGAGAATATTCTCCCTAAACTTTAGGAGACTAGATAAAGACTAATTAACATAGAAAAAAAAATAGGAAAAATAAATCCTAGGTGTCTGTGAAGTAACTCCAAGACATATTGCATGAGGATTACCCTGATTCCTCTCCCTGGAGCATCACATTCAAGAACAAAGGTCTTGGTGAAATCAGGTAAGGCCAGTATAGGACTAGTGTGCATAGCTTCCTTCAAGGTTTGAAGGATTGGTTTGTTACTGGAGTCCAACTGAAGGCATTCGTTTTAAGGAGGTTTGGTATGGGGGATACAATTTTTCCATAATTTTGAACAAACTTGCGATGATAGCCTGTTAAAACCAGGAAACCGTGTTGAATTTTAAGAGTTTTAGGGTGAGGCCAATTCTACATAGGTTCAATTTTCTTAGAATCCACCTTTACACCATCCTTGCCAACAATATGACCCAGGTACTCAACTTCAAATATGCCAAAAGAACATTTAAATATTTTGAGGAAATGTTTATGCTTGTGTAGGATATGGAGAACTTGATCTACATGGGTGAGATGGGTTGGCCACATTTTACTATAGATGAGAATATCATCAAAGAAAACTAACACAAAGTGAAGGAGGAAAGGATGAAACACATGATTCATGAGACTTTGAAAAGTGGAGGGGGAATTATAGAGACCAAAGGGAATGACCAAGAACTCATAGGCCCTTATGAGTGTGAAATGTTGTTTTGGGGATGTCTTCCTCTTTCATACATATCTGTTGGTAGCTAGAATAGAGGTCAATTTTGGTAAAGTATTGAGCCCCACTGATTTCATCCAGAAGGTCATCGATGACAGGGATGGATATTTTTTTCTTGATGGTAATTTTGTTGAGGGCACAAAAATTGGGACACATGTGCCAAGTACCTTCCTTCTTGAATACCATGACAATAGGGGAATAATAGGGGCTAGTATTAGAACGAATAACACTTGGTTCTAACAATTCGTGGACAATTTTCTCAATTTCATTTTTTTGAGAAAAAGGATGAAAATAAGGGAAAACATTGGGAGGAAGACTTCCCATTATTAAAGGAACAAAATGATCATGGTCTCCATGGGAGGGGGGAAGGCTCTGGGATGTTTTGGAAAATAGTGTGATGGTGTGAAAGGATAGCTTGAAGTTTGGGGTGTACCAAGGGTGTCTCAACAACTTGAATGAAATGGAGATGGGATATGATACATAATGACCTTTTTTGAGTAATGTTTCCTTGTGATGGGAGTTGATGATCTCTAGAGATCCTACGACAATGCCTTGGAATTTATATTATTGGCCTTCTTGTTGGAATTGCATGGTTAACTCAAAATCCATGAGTATGGGTCCTAGGGTGCTTAACCATTATGCACCAAGAACAATGTCACAACCACCCATGTCAATATCAAACATGTGAGATTTCAGGTTATACTGACCAATTTGTAAGAATGCATTTTCAAAATGCCCTCCACATTTCATAGAACCACCATTGGCAATCATGATTTGAAAATTGTTGACAACGAAGATATATCAATTGACTTTTTTGGAAAGGAGACGATGAATGAAATTATGAGTTCTGCCACTGTCAACTGGGATGATGACTTTCATGTGCTTAATCTAATCAATAAATTTGAGAGTTTGAGAAGAAGAAAAACCAGTGAGAGCATGTAGTGAAATCAATGGTTCAAATTCAAGACGATCATATGGAAACACAATATCATCGATTGGGGTTAGAAATTATTTGCGTGAAACCACAACATATTCATTAGAAACATCTTCTGAAACGGCTATAAAAATTTTGCGTTCTTTACACTTGTGCCTTGGAAATTATTTATCATCACAATTATAGCAAAGACCCTTGAGTTGGAGTTCAACCATTTATGTCTGTATTAACTAGTGGACCTTGAGAGGATTGGCCTGAGGGGTAGGGGTGTTGGGTTTAGGCCAGTGAACAAAAGTAGGTTTTCTTCTCTAGGCCAAGATGACCTGTTGTGCCTCCTTGGCACGATTAGTGGCTTCCAACCAAGTTTGAGGGAGATCCATGATGGCATCAGTGTGAATTTCATCCTTGAGGCCACTGATAAAGAATTCTATGAAGAAAGAATCTTTCATTCCCTTCATTCGAAAATCCAAGTGCTCAAAGGAAGAAACAAAATCTTCCATTGTTTCGGATTGTTTCAACTTGGTCAGACGCCCTAAATGGTGGGTGTCCATGTCAAAGCATTCATACATCTCTACAACATACTGTGACTAAGAAACATACCCTTGGTGTGCATTGCGATGTCGTTCCCACCATTTTCATCTTCCCGGATCCAAATAGAGAATTACATAACAAAGATTGTTTAATTCATCAATCATACCATGCAAGGAGAAATAATGTTTCATCTGACTAACCTAGGCTCGTGGATCATATCCATCAAATTTGTTGACCTTGACCCTGGGGGGATGGGGGACATGAGGTAGGGAGTTGGAATGAGATTGTAAAGGTTGGTTGGATTCAACACCTTTAGTATAGAGAGATTGGTCATAAGAGGAGACCCTGTAATTTTATCATGAATGCGTTGAGAGGGGAATGGAATTCAACAATTTGGATAACAAGTTGGGATTTGATGTGGTCAATTTTTGCATGAATGGTCAAAATGTCCCTATTTACTTGGGCATGAAGGGAAGTAAGGTTAGTATTCAATTTCTGATTGGTTTCTTCTTGGTGGGTGGGAACCATGAGGGGTGGGTCCATGGACCAAAAAGAGGATAAATGATATATACCAGGATGATCAAGGTAGTGAGAGGAGACCAATGGGATAAGTAGGATATAAGGCTGTTGGTAATGGTATCGGTCCATCGGGTAAAAAAAAATAAAAAATGAAAGGTATCACAACGATTAGGGTCAAAAGGGGAATCCAATGAGATATGTCTCAAATAAGGGTGTAGATATGTAAACAAAGGTTAAAAATGATAGGTGTCACAATGATCAAGGTTAAAAATGATAGGAATCCAATGATATAGGTATCAAATAAGGGCGTAGGAAGGTAAAAAAGGTTTAAAATGATAGGTATCAAAATGATCAGAGAGAAAAGGGGAATCGAATGAGATAGCTCTCAAATAAGGGTGTTGGTAGGCCCCATCTTTTTTTTTCCTTCTATTTTTTTTTTCTTTTCTTGTTTTTTTTCACTCTTGCTGAGTTATACTCTGATCTGAGTAATATTGCAGTGTTGAAATGCCCAAATTCTTAACAGGAAAAAATGTGTAGTAATTTCGCAACCCTAATGCATAACAAAAGGTTGCACTTGAAATACATCTTTTCTGTTCCTTTTCTGTCCCAAGAGTTAGGGTTTTCAGGGTGCATACAAACAAGGGTTTGCCTTGTTCTATAGATCTCTAATATATGTATGGGGTTGACTAGTAGTACTTAGCCCAATATCTCAGGGCACCAACTAAGGATGCTAGATCATACCTTATCCATACAATCCGATTACCCAGGTAGTAGAGAGTATCTTCCTGAGTGTTGTTCTCAGAGGAACTATAGTAGTCAGGCAGCTGATCAATTGATCTATTTCTAGTTCTAGGATATCTAGGGGGGCTCTCAATATACCAGAGGTACTTGGAAGAACAAGTTCATATGCATGTGTTGTTTGATGCCCTACCACTCGAAGGGGTACCAATAGGGGTTGCAAGGGTGTCCAACAATGTGATCTTAAAAACATCTTGTATTTCTAGTGTGTATGCTTCCTCGACCACAGATTTATGTGTTGAACGACATATCACTATAGTTTAAAGATGTTGGAACATGTGTCTACCCTAGAAAAAATTTAACCCACAATTCCTACCAAGGAAAGTGCTCTCATACCACTTTCTATGCACCTGGTTAGTGATATTAAGAGAAACATGAATATAGTGGAAATTACCAATAGAGAAATAGAACATAGATAATAACACACAAAAATTATACCTTTATTGAAATGAGATCGATGTTTACTTACCTCTTTGAGGGGACAACCTCCAACAGAGAAGCACTCTATTACAATAATTCAAAAGAAAAAGCTTTCTCATGCCTCCTACTCTTATTTATACTAATTCTATCTTTTAAATAGCATTTTGGATGAAGATATTTCTAGAAACATAAGATTCTATTAGGTCTTCTTACATTTACTTGTTACTATTTATTAAATAGGCCTTATTAACTAATGTGGGCCTTTATTACATTTAAAATATATTATTCTATATATTTGAGGGGTTAGGGAGGTTAGGTCCCTAATAATTAGATGTTGTGGAATCAATAAATCACTCATCATAAGAAGAAGAAGAAGTTGCATTGCGGGAGAAACTAGAAGTAGAAATTGCATGTCCATGACAAGAAGAGTTTGAAGAAGAAGAATCAATATTGATGTTGTGCTTCTTCATCACTTCTTCTAAAGCTTCCATATTGTTGAAACATTTGGACTCCACATGACCATATTTCCCACAAAAGTTGCAATGTCTGTCAATCTTCTTATTTTTGTGTTTTTCTCTTTTATCACTATTAGAAGCAGAAGTTGGCATAGAGGGTTAGTACCCTTGTTTTTCTTATTGTTACGGAAAGGATGTTGCTTCTTTGGATAATTAGATTTATATTTCTATTGGGACACTAAGTCTTTGTTAGATGTACCTATAGTGATTATTATACCAATTTTCACAAGATTATCTTGTTCTCAAATTAGAGAATCACAAAAATACTCAAGGGAGGGTTCTTTATAAGAACTACCTAGATATTCTCTAGTGGCATAAAAGATAGATACACAAATATAATATTGTTGGAATATTCACCAATACTGAGACAGGGGGGTGAATCAGTATTGAGCACCTTTTACCATTTTTAGCCATAACATGTGAGCATTAAGTCATCAAAAAATTATCACATATGATTGCATTCAAGATATCATAAACATATAACCACATATACACAATACAAAAAACAATTACGTGGAAACCGAAATGGGAGAAAACCACTAAACACTTTTTAATATATATATTTAATATTATATCCATAGAAGCACCAACTGGAAGGAGGCACCAACCCCCTATTTATAGGCTCTGTTATAACCCTAAATTGCACTATCCCTGCTTACCTGGCATCAGGCCTACTCATTGCCTTTCCTTGCCAAAGCCATGCTGAACAGACTCTTCAAAAACCTCCTAAATCAAGTAACCCACGCCCTAACCTAGCACTGGGCACGTTGGGACACTGGAAGGCCTTCTGCAGCATGTGTGTGAACGCTGGCTAGCCCACTACAGCCCATGTTTACCTAACAAAGCAAAAAATAAGGAAAGTTTCCGCAGGGACGAAGAGATTTTTGTCAGTTAACTGGAACTCCCAGCCATGCATGGCCGAGAGTTCGCCTAAAACCCTAGCTCCTTCTAGCCTATAAAAGGAGGGGTAGGGGTACTATTCA
>JZKD02S0123735.1:189412-213805 GCA_000966675.3 Picea glauca
TTCATCAGACTTTGGGATTTAGTATGACCTTAGGTAGCCTTGCTCACTATATTGAGTTGTGTCCTCCACCGTTTGGTTACTCTTCCAAACATATGGAGAGTTTGTGTTGCCTCCTTCTTCGTAGGCTTATGATTAACAGATATGTTGCCTGAGTCTTATCACTTGTCGTGCTCTTGTCCAAGGGAAGTTTGTTACTTAGCCTAAGTTGGCCACTCTGCAATATGTCTCTTGTCTGCATACCCGACCATCCTGAACGTCCAATCAAGTCTTTGTTCGAAATCACTGAAGCCTTCAGTCCGATCATCAAGATTATCAAGTCCATAACTGACGAGTCATCGAAGACCTCTGGGTAGTGCAGTCGTACACTCACATTACACTCTTACCCGAGTTTAGAAGAATTGGAAGTTGTCGATCGAGCTCTGAAGTACAACCATCCAGCCGAATCAGCTTCTGAGAGATGGATACTTTCTATGTATATATTTCTGATTTTGAGATGTAGCTCCGCTATGTATTGTTCGCAGTTACTCTTTATAGTTATTTGACATGGATCTACAGTGTATTTGATTGGTAGCCATGGTTATGATTTATCCCGAGCATGTGTATGCCCGCCTCGGTGAGACATTTGATATTGTTTGCAGACAACACTTCCCAATTCCTGATTCCTGGGCTCACTCATTCAGCATATCAGCACAGATTGGTAAAGAATTAGTAATGTATTTCAGCCATCAGATGCTCTTCTGACCTCACACATTAGGGGGCATCTGTTATAACCCTAAATTTCACTATCCTTGCTTACTTGGCATTAGGCCTACTCATTGCCTTTCCTTGCCAAAGCCATGCTAAACAGACTCTTCAAAAACCTCCTAAATCAAGTAACACGTGCCCTAACCTAGCACTAGGCACATTGGGACGCTGGTAGGCCTTCTGCAGCACTCGTGTGAATTCTAGCTGGCCCACTACAGCCCGCGTTTACCTAACAAAGCAAAAAATCAGGAAATTTTCCGTCGGGACAAAGAGCCTTTTGTCAGTTAACTGGAACTCCCATCCATGCATGGCCGAGATTTCACCTAAAACCCTAGCTCCTTCTAGCCTATAAAAGGAGGGGTAGGGGTACTATTCAAAGGAGGAAAAATAATAGCAAAGAAACTCTATCAAATTGCCAAGTCCGTTTTGTCCCAACCCTTTAGCCTTTCCTCAAGCTTTAGGAGATTTCAAGAAAAGCAGTTGGAGGACAAAAGAAGAGGAGGAGCCCAGGATCAGGATCGAGGAACAGTGGCCGATCTCTAAAATCATTGTAAGTTGATTCATATTGAGATTAACGAAAAGATGCTTTTCCCGTCCCAAATACATGAATCTTATCTATGTTATCTGATTTATGTTTTATCTCTAACCCTCTAGTAGATCAGTAGCATGCATGCGTAGTTTTTTCTTGATTGCAGGATCGCTTTGTGGAAGGAGCAGCAACAGAAGAGAGATAAAAGCTCAACGGAGGATCTACTTCAACCGTCGATAAAAAGCTTAGTTGATTCTTCCCATGTTTGCCTGAGAAAAAGGGTTATAGGTTTGGGTAGGAGGTTAAAAGTTTTTGTTGAAGGGTCATGATCTGCATGCAAGTTTAAAGCCCTAGCTTGCTAGTCCGTAGGGTATAAAAAACCCACAACAGGCTCCAATCTAAAGGAAGCTACAAATCCCTAAATTATCAAGATCCAACTGGAAGGAGGCTCTAAACCCCTATTTTAAAAGCTCTAACCTAAAGGAATATCAAACTACATATATTCTCCATCTCCAACCTAAAGGAAGCTCCAAATCCCTATATTCTCTAGCTCCAACTAGAAAGAGGATCCAACCCCCTTTCTTTTCCCCTTCCTTCCTCTCGAAAATATAAATGAGAGAATCATCATGTCACTATTACTATCACTGATACTGATACCTCATCATAATCAAAGATATTTCAAACCAATAACCACATAAATATTATATCAAGATCCATAAGAATATCCCCCAAATCATATAACCAAAATAACCAAGATATGTATCAAACCATGTGACAAAAACCTACAAGATATGCTTCAAATCATATACTAAAACTCCAATATATGTCTCAATAATATACCAAACACTACAACATATGTCTCCAAGCATATGCCAAAAACCTCCAAGATATGCCTCAAGCATATACCAAAATATCAAATATAGAAGCCTCAAGACATATAGAAAACATACCTTTCATTCTGCAAAAACCGTAGTGCATAGTATCTCATATCATCAAACCTTCCTTGGCTTCAACATCAACAAGAGGGCATCTTCTTCGTAACCTTTCCTCAACCTCGTGAGACTGGACTAGGCAATGAGAGGGGCCTCATGTGATTATTATTAGACAACCAACGGGGGCCTCACGGGACACCCTATACTTAACCCGCAGGTTTTACCTTAGATAGGGTTTCCTGAAAACCCTTCTCACATCTACACCTATGAAAACTTCATCCTTCACAAGATTCCGCTACTTTTCTTGTGCTAAGAGATCACAAGTTTTCTTGATGAAAAAATTAGAGGTTCTTGATGTGCATTTATATCCTTCCAAGTAACTCCTTTACTTGTCTTTAGGGATGACCTATAACTTATTGTTTGTAACTTTTTTTCTCCTTTACTTGATTTTGGGTATGACATATAACTTCTTAATTGTTTAGGGATAAATTTTACATGATCATATTTAAGAGGGAATATCTCCTCAACCATGAAGAACCATATGGTGTGCCACCTATTGTTGGAAATAGATTGAAGAGGACTATCAATCCATAGGGTATTTTCATGCATTTTCAATGTTCTTCATATTATTTTTCTTCAATCAACTTCGGGCTTCCTGACCACACCTATGGGGCTTCCTAACCATATCTTTAGGGCTTCTTAACCATACATTGTAACTTCTTTTCTTAACACCTAAGGATTCTTGTAGGATTCTTCAATGTGTCTTCCCATGAGGGCCATCCTTAGAGATATTCCATAAGGGAACCACTTTGGAGACTCCTTCAAATAAACCCATCACTTCTAGGGGCTTCTAGACCTTTTTTTAGGCTTCTTCTATGGTTTACATCAATGACAACCAAGTTTCCGACAAATATGCACTACCAAGATTAGAGAGAATATAATATATGCATTGATCTTCCTTCAAATATAGTTGGCACTCTATACAAAAAATTCTAAGTGTTTTGAAATTAGATAAGTAATCCTCAATGCAACGGAAATCGTTTGGACTTAAATTAATTAACTGATTTTCCAACTGGTGAGCTCGAATAATATTGTGTTTACCAAACACAACTTCAATATTTTCCCAAGATTAATATGGGACCTCAATTCCTTAAAGGTGAAACCGTAAATTAATAGAGGCGTACATGTTCATTAATCCACATGCTTTGTAATTCCTACTAACCCATTTGACATACTTGTCTTCATTAATGGGTTCTTTTTCTTTTCCAAGGTAATCTGACACAGTTCTTTACTTCTTAATACATCCTTCATATGGGATTTCCATGAGAAGTAGTTGGTATTGGTAAGAAAAATATCATTGGGAGAAACCATATTAAATATATAGAGAATATGGATTTAAAATATGAAATTGACAGTCTTGACAGAATACTCTAAAAAAAATAGGTTGTTTAAAAAAATGACACTATAAAATGGACTCTGTATGTGAAAGTTATGCCCTTTTGACAAAAAAACATAAACGGTAACCAAAGAGTCACGTGGAAAGTAGAAGTTGGTCCATATGGTGATACCCCTCCTTCTAATAACCTCAATTTTACAAATAAGTTTCTTATGAAGTGACCCACTTTTATAGAATAAGTGGGGATCACTTTTACAATAAAGTTACCTAATGAAAGTTACAAACAAAATAAATAACTTAAAATAAAATATTAAATCTACTAATAGTGATTCACTTTTAGAATTTAAGTGGAATACACTTTACAATGGATGCATGAACTTTTTCAAAACAAAGTAACAAAAAAAATACTTGAACTCAATACCTCTTACTCAATAAAGAAACTTTTAACCAAGTGAGTTAGTGAAAAACACATTTAATTGTTAAGAAGAAAGATTGTTTTTGTTGTTGTTGTTGTTGTTGTTGTTGTTGAAGACATCCTTGGAGAGCATACTCATAAAAATGTATTTTCAAAAAAGAAAAAAAAATTCTCTTCTTGATCGAAAAAAGGGTTAGATCGCGTTTAGTTTACTTGAAAAATGCAAATTTTCCCTTTGTTTTGGATTTACCGAGATCACATAGAGAGCATGATAAAGAGCATATGAAAACAAGAACACCCTTTCCACTCGGTTTCTGGTTTTTCGAGATCGCACAGAAAACAAGGAAAAATAATACATAGATCAAAGAGAGTAGCAACCCAAAAATAAAAAATAAAAATAAAAAAACTAAAATAAAACCAAAATATTATCTCTGTAAAATTTTAAAATTGCATATTTTGGATTTATACCTCTGGATCTTACTGAAATGGATATATCTTGGGAAAACAAGAACTTTTTTAGTCAATGGAAAGGCATTCCTAACTAAAACGACAACTCCAAATGAAATGGAGTAGTCCTATGAGTATGAAAATGTACAAAAATGGTAGAATCAAGATATGCAGAAACACGGCTTCACAATCTCGATCTACAATGTGAGTGAGACTTCCAATGCACTTTGATACCATGTTTGAAAACACAGGTATTCCAACAAAGAATGAAGACCTTCAGTAACCATTCACACAACCAAATCAAATATCAACACACTGATGTTTTTATGTGGTAAAACCCCTATTGGCAAACATCCACGACCCCAACCAACATGACCACTTGGATCAATTTATTAATGTAAAATACAATGTTACAGAGAGATTTACAAGAGAGTTTGTCACAATCGATCATTGACAGTTGACCCTTCATGCTCTTTAAATAGAGATCATGGATCAATCAGGTGTTAATACATAGATCGATGTAGACATTAAGATAAAGGAGAATATGAGCCATCATATCCGATGAGTTTTGAGCCAATTGAGTACCCAAGAAAGAAAATAATTTAGTCCAAAAATTTCTAATAAAAATTGGATCTCTCTCACTTACAATAATCTTGGGGACTCAATGTATCTTTTGAATTGTTTCCATGAATTTCGTGGCTACTATACTTGCTTTAAAAATATGCGGAAGAGAGAAAAAATGGGGTTACTTTGTAATTTGATCCGTTACCACCATTATGACAATATTCCCTTCATATTTGTGTAAACTTGTAATAAAATCCATTGAAACGTCTTCCCAACATTGACTCGGTATATCTAATGGTTGTAGGAGACCATGCATATTGATCGACTCTCCCTTATTCTATTGGAAGACTAGACATTCAGAAAAAAACTTTTGAACATCATTTTTAAGACCTTCCTAGAAAAAATCATTCTTGATCATGTGGTACATTTTTCAAGAATCATGGATGTCCTCCTATAGGAGAAGTGTGCAATTCCAAGAGGATCTTCTGTTTTAGTTGGGAATTATTACATAAACATAGGAGATCATGATACAATAAAAAATAATTATTCGATACAAATTTGTCTAATGAACTAGGGTCCTCTTATAATTGTTGAAAAATCTTGCATACCTCTTGAACTTGCTTCCATTCTATCCTTGTTTCTTCAACCCAGTTAGATTGCAAATAGAAATAACACATAGTGAACCTTCTATTTCTTCTTCTTTCCTTGAAAGGGCATCTTACACAATATTATTTTTTCATTTTTTGTAGATGAATTCAAAGTCATAACCTAACATTTTTGTAATCCATTTTTATTTCTCTTCTAAAGATAATCATTTATCCAATAAGTACTTAAAACAATCATGATCTGATTTTACTTTGGTGTGTCCTCATATTAGGTAAGGGTGTCATTTCTTAATTGCGTGTAGTATGGGCGACATTTATTTTTCATAAATGGGTTTGAGTAAGTTTTTCCCCTTAATTTGAATTCTTTCAAAGGAAAGGGGCCTTCCTTCTTGCATTAAAACTGCACCAATTACATGGCCTAAGGCATCACACTCAATAGTAAATGTTTATGTGAATTCAGGTATGGCCATGATAAGAGTTGTACACACAACCTCCTTAATTTTTTCAAAATCTTTGGTTGTTACTTGAGTCCAAGAAAATGATTCCTTATTTAATAAAGTTTTTATAGGTCCTTTTAATTGAAAGTAGTTCTTGACAAACTTGAGGTAATATCCTTTCAATCCTAAGAATCCTCTGAGTTTATTCAAGGTTTTGGGAAATGGTCATTCCCTCATAGATTTAATTTTTTTAGGCTCCAATTTTACACCTTCAAAAGATACAATATGACCCAAATATTCCACTTCTTGAAACCCAAAGGAACACATGGTAGGATTTTCATAAATTTTTTGCACTTCAAATATTTGTAATAGTCTGTCAACATGTTGTACATACTCTTCCCAAGATTTGTTGTAGATTAGTATGTCATCAAAAAATACTAACATGATTTTTTTAAGAAAGAGATTGAAAAACAAATTCATAAAGATTTGAAATATTGAACGTGCATAAGTAAGTCTAAATGGCATAACCAAAAAATCATAATGAACTTCATGTGTTATAAAATTTGTTTTGGGAATGTCTTCCTGCCTCATTTTGATTTGATGATATCTCAAATGAAGATCCAACTTAGTAAAGAAAATTGCTCCATGCAATCATCTAATAATTCATCAATGACAAGAGTAGGAAACTTATGTTTGATGGTCATTTTGTTAATTTGTATACAATATGGACACATACACCATGAACCATAATTTTTCTAACCATTACCACCAGTGAAGAGAAAGAAATTTGGCTAGGTTGAATGATGTCGACCTCAAACATTTCTTGGATCATATGCTCAATCTCACTCTTTTGTGGATACAGATACCTATAAGACCTAATGTTAGGCAGTACACTTTCTGGTTTCAAATGAATAGCATGTTCATGATCTCGACTAGGTGGAAGACCCTTGGGAATTTATCCAAATACCTTGGAATGATTGCTGATAATTATTTGGAGATCAAATGGAGTAGAGGACACAAATGTTTAAACATCTAATGAGCACAATTGTGCAATTATACCATGGTGTCCCATTTTTAGTAATTTTTTCATGCTACTAGAGCTTAACACCTTAAAGGGTTTCCCTTGGATACCTTTAAGCTCAATTTCCTTTCCTTTTGAGGAAATTCTCATGAAAATATATTGAAAATTAAGGGCCAATGTTCCCAATGATTGTAACCATAGGAGCCCTAATATAACATCATCACCACCCATTTGGATGGAAATCATGGGACTATCCAATAAATACTCCCCCATATTGATCTTAATACTATGGCACTTCCTAGAGAAATTTATGGTACTTGCATATACAACCATTACTTGAAACTTTGGTGCTGGAAATACATAGCTATTGAGATATTTTTCTAGTTTGTAGTTGTTGAAGTTATGGGTACTACTAGAATCACTCACCATTATTACCTTTTTATTTTTTATGTATCCTTCCATATTGAGGTTTTCTGGAGCACTGATGTCATCCAATTCATGACAATGCATCATTGGAGTAGTATCTTCTAAATATAGATCTTGTGATGGTTCCTATTACCCTCAGGCCTAGGGGTAACTAAGGAGATGCTGTCTCAAGGATCTCAAGTAGCATACATGGAGATTCAAGAGAGTGATGTGTAGAACATCCCATGGAGCGCCTCTATTTCACCACAATTATCCATCATCGTCATTTCAGCAGAGCAACATCCACTACACTAGATTAGCTACCAAAAGACAAGACTTTCTACATGAGGTAGCAAGTCAATTCTCATGGTAACTGTCACTTTAATATTTGAAGCATTTGAACATGTTGCAAAGAGTCTTTTCTTGATTATAAAACATTTGCTTGGAAATTATACATTTTCCCTTTTTTCACCTTAGTGGTGGACATGGTTTCCTAGTAAGTAGGTCACCCTTGGGAAAAGGGTTGCTACTGGGGGGTCTCCTTGAAGGGTCATCGTACGATTCCCACTCATACTTACCACTTTACACACTTCTTCTCCTATGTTTCCTCATATTTAGGGTTTATTTGGGCTCATTAACCCCAAGAAAGGTCTTGTACCTCATTTCATGGGAAGAAGGGGATAAAGGCCCAGATATAATGTAGCTAGCAAAAGTTAAAAGCCATAAATTATCCTTCCATATGCTCACCATAAGGTACTGAGAGAAATGAAATGATTCTCCATAAAATGAAGGACCTTTAAAACACATAATTAATTATATATCACTTGATGGGGGAATGCATTTGTGGTTTCCTTTAATTTCCATTGCATATGGAACTCAATCTGTTCTTGTAATACTCAAAGACCGAGCCCTAGTTGAAATTGTAAATAAGTTTTATAGGCTGGTGAGCCAAGTGATTATAAGCTAGGAAGCTTAGGTGATGATTAGGTCAGAGATCCTAGATGCTAAAGGCTAGTGATCCTATTTTTGTATATGTAAACACTCATATCATTAATATAATACATTGTTGCATGTAGAGTGACTACAATAAAAGAGTATGAGGGACTAAACTTCACTAGGAAAGGAAAGGGAGGGATAAGATCCTAGAAAAGGGGCTAAGATAGAGGGCTTATCTGCAAGGGAATATTATAATATTATTCCTAATACTATGGTGAGGATAATTATTTTATCCTGAGTTCTTATGGGAGGGTGAATGAATCACAAGTGGAGAGAAATGAGCTCCATGAGAGCCATGTGTCATCAAGGGCACATACAAATATATGTGGGGGAAATTAGTCTTTTTTTGGGATGATTCCCTATTCACCAACACATTTACTCACACATCCATGGAATCCATCAGTGAAACCTCTCCATGCCTCACGCACACCTTCAACAGTGATCATGTACATATCATGTTATGCACAATTCACATGTATCTTGCATGAGCCATATTCTTCCCTACCTGAATGTTGTTGCTGCCAACACAGTTCCTTGACTGAGCGTGGTTGTTTCCATTACTTGTTCCATACCTGAACGTTTTTGCTACCATCACCCATACTTGATTGACTTAAGAGCTGGACAAAAGAAGCGGGTTTTCGGCCCTGTGGGTTTGAAGAGGTGGGTTGTTAGGCCCATGGATTGAAGAGGAAGGTTGTCAGGCCCTTGAGAAACCCTCTCCAGGTGAGATAATTGTTGGGAAGTGATTTCCTGAGTGAGATCAGCTATATCTACAGTGCTATGAGACTTCATATATTTTCTATTGTTGAAGCCCTAGAAGGGAAGTGGGGAAGATGAAGGACTATTGAGTAGAGAAAGGGCACACTTCCTAGGGTGGGAAAGGCATGTGGGGAATGAGAGGTTGTAGGTTGTTAATGTGAGTTGGCACCTGGGATGAAATCCTTCCTGTTGACTGTGTAACTTCATGTTGCCTCATCCTAGCTAGGAATCCATTTACCTGGGTGGATCTTAGTTCCATCTCGGGGGTGACCCATTGCTGAGAGTTCTAACCAGTATGGTATAAGGCTGGGAGTATCGTGGAAGGTATTCACGTAGTTGGTGGTATTCTACAAAATATAAATATAAATTGTGTATTAATTTACATGTTGTGTATTTATATGTGTGGTTATGTTTTTGGGTTTTTCTTGTGTTTATTGCATGTATATTTTTACTGTTATTTCCACATGAATCTGTGTGTTTTCAGAATATGTTTTCCTTCTTAAGTTTTATATATATATAGATGGTATTGTTGTTTTTATGGATTTGTCATGATCGGCCTGGAAGGCCGGGTATGTTACAATGTATGAATTTCCACAAGAGTTTAAGTGTGGCATAACTCAACAGGTCGGAGCCATGGTATGTTACAATTTGGTATCAGAGAACTCCAGTTTCCAACACTAGGCCTAGAAGGGCCAAGCAAGTCCATCTATTCACTTGTGTGGAATTGGGAAAAATCCCCAATTTATGTTGTCAAAATTCTTGGAAAATTTCAATAAATTGGCCAAGGTGGTGAAATGTTCATAATTTAACATCTATTCAAGTTAAATATGACCTTGGATGGGTCAAATTTGAAGTGAAAGGATTGCATAGGTGATTTCTTAACTTTTGAAAACAAGAGAAATCTCCTTGTGAGAAGGTGAATGGGCGAGATTTGTTCAGGAGGGGACTGAATCCTTCACATCCATAAGATTTGGGAAAGGAGAGTGGCGGTTAACCCCTCCAGTCCTTCAAACTTCATTTCTTTGATAATTTTTAAGTCTTTGACAGAAAGGAGGAAAAATCCCCAAATCTTCGAAGCCTCAGAGTGAATGTACATCGTAGATCATTTGCGAGAAGACGGGTTGTTGGATCCCCAAGTGATTCAATAGTTGGTCACTCTGGGGAATTTTTTTTGTGGTTGCATGGAGGGAATATTTCCCAGAAGCCTTGAAGTCCAGAACCAAGCCAAATTGTTCATGTTTGGGGACACGAGTTTGAATATTAGAATTGTTCGTAATTTGGCATTCGACAATTCGGGGGTGGGGTGTTGTTCGATAGTGAAATCCTCTGAAGCTCGAAGTTCTAAAGTCCTGAAGCACTAGAGTGCCAAACACCTGTTCAGAAGTTTGATGTTAGGGAGTTATAAAGTATGTTGATGTGAAATATTCGGAAGCCCGAAGTGCCGAAGTCTTGTAGCACCGGATTTTCGAAGCTCTGAGGAGCACATGTTTGGAAGTTCAGAGTTTGGAAGATTTGTAGTGTTATGTTTGGAAGTTCTATGAATCTTGGAGTTATGAAGTCCCAGAGTGCTGGAGTGATGTGGAACAATGACGTCATCTAGAGTGACATGGACTTGTTCATAAATTCACTGTCTAGGATTTTTTAAGTGTGTTGTAAAAGAAACCTATGAATCTCATTGCCTCGAAGTCCCGGAGCGTTGAAGTGACATGACATGTTAATTTCATCTAGGGTGACATGGACCCACTCTAAGAACTCCATGTGTCATATTGTTTTGTGTTTTTCATAGACCTTTGGTGCCAATTAGAAAATGACATGTTTCACCCATAGATTGGGCCACATGTCTTCTCTATATTTTCGATACATAGCATCCCCTGGTGCGTGATTGTCGATGAGACTCTGAAAGTGTGGAGATCTAGCATTCAGGGAAAATGTTGTGTTGATTTATGAAATCCTCTAAATCCTAGAGTCCCAAAGATCCTATTGACCATTGATCTAAATCACGAATGTGGACCGTTGATTCTTGAAAACCTTCGGGGGTTTTCCAGTTTGGGGTTCAAAGGAATTGGAGTGTTGTTCTGTAATATCCTCCAAACCCTAGAGTATAGAAGTCTCGAAGTGCCTGTTACACATGATTTTGGTCACTTTGGTGATGTCTTAACAGTGATGTATTCAGGCTCCCAACAAGGACTTTTTGCTTGAAAAAAGTGGCTCTTGTCTTCCTCCAAAAAAACATACTTTTAGGATGATTTCATAGGCTATCTATGGTCTAGGGTGCGAGAATCCCTCACTCTCACAGGCCACCCACACTTAGGGTGCGAACTTCTCATAGTCTTCTCCATACATAGCGTGCGAACTTGTTTTTAATCTTGGAAAGGAGAAGAGGTCTCAAGGGTTCTAGAAGGGAATCTTCTAGAAAATGAGTTGGCATTCGCATGGTTTTCATTCTACTAACTTCTCATATTTGATGGGATCATCCTCATCCATGTAACCATCTCTCCTTCTCCTATTTATTGAAAGGTTTATCATGGAAAAGGTTAAGCAAGATTGAATGAAGAATTGGTGAAACAATTGTGTGAAGAACCGTGTTTGGACAAAATCTTGAAGGATCTATTTGGTCTATCAAGAGAAATTGGATATTCTTCATGCAAGTATAGAGTAATTTTGTGTGTTGGAACCAAGGGTCACTAGAAGGAAGCTTGCAACATCAAGGCGATCAGGTTGTATCTTCTACTTTCAATTAATATGATACAGCGGCATGTCCCTTTCCCATAAATTTACTCTTACTTTATTGTGTAATTCCTTGATCATATGCATAAGATGACATTGAATATACTTTTCTATCTTCACTTTGGTTGGTTTGTGTTGTCTTGGACTTGACTTCACGAGAGAACCTGAGTGAAGCGGGAATGACAGAGACCTAAGGAAGAGATATAAAAGTATGTCACTTATTCCTTCCTATTAGTAGATTCAATGATTGCAACTTAGGGAAAGAGTCATGTCCTGTCATATTTTGTTCTAGATCCAGGTGGATCTAGGGAGATCTGTTAGTGTCTGCACCTACCGATTTGTCTGATAACGAAATTGGTGACTCCACTAGGGATGAAACCCATTTTTTGTGGTTTTTGGTGGTTTTTCCTTGGCCATTTTCTCTTAACTTACCATTTTTCGCTTCCATCAATATCTAAGTCTTGAGAAGACCCTAATAGACTCTTTGGGTCCAGATTTTCCTTCAAAATTTTTGTCTTTTTTCCAAATTTTGCTTAGTTTCAGACCATCTGGCATTGTACCCTTCTATATCCTATGAGAACCATTAGAGTTCACACCCTGTTGTTCAGTACAGTGTGAACTTCTCGCACTCTGCTTGTGTCCAGCTTGGAAGAATCCTTGATTCTCGCACTATACACCATTGCCAGCCTGCGAACCCATTTGCAAATTTTTTGGATTAAGATTTTTTGTATCCTCAGATGCCCAAATTTGTACGTGTGTCTAAAAAGAACTTCTTTGGCGAGCGATTTATTGTTTCTTGACTTCAAAGTTCATGAATGATTAGTCTTCGGAAATTGAAATCTTTTCTTGTTCATTTGTTCTCAACTGTTACCTCTTGACCTTTTCTTAACAAGGATATAATCTCTGGTTTTGGAAATACGAGTGCTTTTTTGGTTGGGAGCTGGTGATTGGTTTAAATGTTGGGATTAATTGTCTTTTTCAATTGCTCATTACTTGGAAAATTGTTGCCCACCTGCATTTGACGAGACTAGTCTTGCCTATTTGTTATTTTTGTCTTCATTGAAAGATTGGTTTGGGTTTTTTGTTGTATATTTCTTTTTCATTAGTTGTTAGTTTTTCTTAGTTCCACCACTGTTGTTTGGTTTCTAGTGAAAATTAAAAAACATTTTTTCTTTTTAATAAAATTTTTATTCGAAAATATTGGCATTCAATTGTTGAAATAGAATGAATAGAGAATTTGCATTGTTCATGATTAATTGATATTGCATTTTAGAGAAGATCATATATCATAGTTCAAGTTGTTCCAGAAAACTCCTCATTCCCTCCTGTAAATAGGATTCATCAAACAAAAAATTTATATCATTCATTCCTATCTATGCATTGTTGGGTCAGAGTCTCACACAACATCGGTTTCATTTCCGTCTCCATTGAGTAACAATGACCTTTAATAATATTACGCAATTTTTAAAATTTAACTAGTAACTCTTTTCTAGGACTCTATTACAACAACATTAGCTAGGCTAGAGCTTTGGAATAGGCAGTGAGATACACTCTCCAAAGCACAAAACACACAATATCATCTTGTGGTAAGGAGTGTCAAATTCCATTTGCAACATTTTGTCCTGGGAATCCCTTCTCACACAAGGGTCAAACCCAAGGTTGCATTGAGATTGACAGAGTTACTCACCCTACTTTGTTGATATTGGTCTAGAGATTGCACATATTATGGGGGTCACTTGAAGGTATACCCACAATGATGAGTGGAAGCCTCTCAAGCTGATTTCGGGCTAGATACCCTGCCCTTGCATGTGGATTAGACTGTCGACTGTTCCCCCAAGCTTTATTGTTGTTGGTGGTAACCTTAGTATCCTATCTTCTTAGGGTCTTACACAAGGTGAATGTGAAGGGGCAAGTCTTCACTGGACCTAGAATCGATGTTGTCCAAACTCACTCAGGCTCCTTGAAGGGTATACCCATGATTATGTGTGGGAGATTACACCAGGGTGTAAGTCTGTTAAGTAGGTCGTCAAGATAACTTTTCCACCCTAGCCTAGCCCCTTCTTGTCTCGTCATTGCGACGTTGGATTTCATCACCAACTAGTGGCTTCAGAATTAGAAGGTCTTGTTTGCTTGGTTTTTCTTCCTAGATTTTTACTTGTGCATGTTGTTTGTTTACCCAAGTTGACCATAGAATTTCCTTCGTAAGTTTTTAACTCGATCACAATTGACCCTCCATGTCATTCACATAGAATGCAAGGCTTACCCCCAGAAAATCTAGAAGGTTCTCAACCCTTTCCTACCAATTCACTGAAGAGCTCTCCTCAACAGAGTGAAGTCCAAGACTTTACCACTCCACAAGTGGAAAGAACTGACTCTCTAGAATGATTCTGAATTACCAATTCTCGGGAGGACTTTCAACTTCATCCTGACTCTGGGAGACACATTGTGCGAGTGAATTCTTCTGGAGACTTAGTTGTACAGTCTTCTAGATCACTGACTGGACCTTTCTTAGGACCTGAGGGTCAAGAGCCTTTTTGGACTATGGGTGTTTTTAGACAGGATCTCTTTGGCTCAGGAACAGGAATTGATATCACTGTCTCACCTGAGCTACCCAAAACATCTAATCTAGACGTAGTACCTTTTACTACTGCTTATTATTTTCCTGGTACAGAAGCTCCACAAGCTGACCACATCTTGACTCTCCCTTTACAAATGGTCCATTACACAAATACTATGAACCCTCACACCGGTATTACAACAGCTAGCCAATCCCCCATTGACACACCGCTTTCTCCCAGAGTCACCCCGACACTTCCTCCCGGATAGCATGAGTTGAGTGCCTCTATTCCCGCTCCTATGCAAATCTCATCTGGCACTCATGGCAGTTCCACTCCTTCTGGGCACCATCCTCCTAGTTTCATTTCGACACTTCCTCCACCCCATTTCAGAGGACCTCTTCCATCCTCTATCGGAGGCACTGATCGTAGTGGCACCATTCCATCGTTCACACCAAATTACCAGATTCCTCTTGGTGGACAATTCCACCAAGGAGGCCCAACTCAACCCCCCCTTGCAGGACAAATCCCAATTGGGACACAACCCCCGATTGGAGGACAACTCCCACTGACCCCGCCCTATGGACAAAGCATACCTCCATCCTTGTCCCAGTATCAGAATCATATTATACAACATAATCCTCACTCTACTAGGGGGAAACATCCTCAGGATAGCTCCATTATACCCCCTAGTATAGGCCAACCCTATCCCGGTACATATAATTCTATTTGGGGCTTGAATTCTCAACCCCACACCCCCATTCAAGGGTACAACCCTATGAGTTACTTGCCTCCACACCAACAACTAAATCTACCTTGATCCTCGCATTATATGCAAACTGCTTATGGTCCCACTGGTTTGCTGACGGGACTCCCTCCCCAAAGTCACTAGTACCCGCATGTGAATAGACAATTACCTTTCTTATCCACCCTGGACCTCCTGGATCTGTCGAGGATTTTAAATGATCTGATCCATCACTCTCCCAAATGGCCCTCCATACCGGCCAAAATACCATCTGGCATCCCTAAATTCGATGGCAAACTAGGAGAGGACCCAAACAATCATGTAATGACTTTTCACCTTTGGTGCTCATCCAACTCCTTGATGGATGACTCTATTAGTTTACACCTTTTTCAGTGAACCCTCATGGGTTCTGCCATGAAGTGGTATATAGAATTACCATGAGTTTTGTTTGCTGACTTCAACACCCTCTCTATGGATTTTCTCACCCACTACCAGTTACCGATCTACTATGAAACAGGGACGAAGATTTTGAGTTCTTTCAAGCAAACCAAAGCCACTCATATCTCCAATCACATTCATGAGTGGCGACGGAGAAGACATCTCATCAAACTCGAACTTCCCGACCCGTTGTTGGCAGAGTGGTTCACGAAATCATTTGTGAACAACATCGATGATGACATTGCCATGGGTGGAGTTGTCATAGAAGAATAGGCCATTAGTCATTCTTAATACCTTGACCTCGTTTACTCACAAACGAGTACTCTTTACGACTTACTCCCTGATGCACCTCGTCTTTCTGCTTCTACCACTTCAATTACTCTTGCTGCTTCTCATGCAGCCGATGGTGTGATTGGCACTTTCCATGCCCAACCTCATTCCGTCCAAACCTCTAGCAACAGCCCCAAACCCATTTCTTCTAATGTTCAAAATGCTATGTCTCCTACCCCTCCCACCGGCAAGAATTCTAAGGTAAATGTTGTTCAATCTACCCCCGATAGTAAAAACAAATCTAGAAAGGGAAAGGGTAAGAATAAGGAGGACAAAAATAATTCGCAAGCATAAAGAACCAAAACACCACTTGTTGATGATAGGGATAAGCACAAATCCTGATAACCTTGTCTTATCTGTGGTGATGATCACTACACTAAGGATTGTCCATGATGAGCCGAGGTTACTAAGTTCCTTCAAGGGACCACGAAACCACCCACTCCGACCGTATTGTCACATCCCTTCCCTTCTCAACAACAGGCCCAATTGGTCATTCATGACCAACTTGCCCCCTCCAGTACATCCTATGTCTTAATGTGTACAAGAGATTCAAAGAAAAATGGCATCACACTTACCACTTGAGCCAAAGATTATTCTTCCTCCAAAGATAAGGTTGATGTTATACCTCCTTCATTGGTCCAACCATCTCCCACGACTCCACCTACCAACGATCCTCTTCATCTTGAATGACCAAGCCTCGACATAGTTCTTCGCCCTCCTCCAAAGGGTGTCATTCAAAAATTGACTTTCAATCCTCATGCCTGTGCTGCCTAGAACTACAGTATTGTTGAAGATCTATCCCAAGCACCATATTCAATGTCAGCCCTCAAAGTCTATCAAAGTTTCCCTATACAATGGAAGGCATTGTTGAAAGCTATCGGTGGAATCAACCCTACGGATATGAATTTAATAATTTTTGACTTGGAAGATCACATTCCAAGGTTACCCCCTCAACTTGCATTCCAAATACAAGATATTGTCTCCGACAAAAACATTTGTAGAACAGTTATCGACGAAGGTGCCTTGATGTGTGTCATGTCTATTACCTGTTGGAAAGCCATCGGCTCTCCTCCTTTGACTGAATCCCACAACACACTCAAAGCCTTTAATGGATATAGTTTTAATCCTTATGGTGTCCTCCCTTCATTGTCGATTACATTAGAAGGAAAAATGGTCCAAGTTGAAGTGGAGGTCTTTGACGCTATTCTTGATTACAACCTTCTACTTGGTCATAGCTAGATTGATTCCATGCACGCAGTTGTGTTGACTCTTTTCTATGTTGTGCATTTCCCACATCAAGGAAAGGTAATTACCATTGACCAATTAGCCTTCTTTAACTCGGATATCGTTCTTTTGTACCGAAAACATATAGTTCATTACCAAACCGCCCCCGGATACAAGAATGTCGGTGTGGGTCTTCTTAAAGACTCCTCGTTAATGGGTACCTTCCCCATTCCACCACCCAATGTTCCACATCCATATGTCACCTCGATCAACATGATCTCCACCTCTATTCATCGAACCCCTGCGTCTCACAACCCATGGATGGTACCCAACCCCGATGATCATCTTTGTTATGGCGATGAAATGCCTTTGAGTCTAGTCGAATCTTCCTATGAGGCCATTCAATCGGTAACCCCTTCTACCCACTCTCTTGGTGATTTATATCCCGATCCTTTCCGCGTCATTTTTTCCACGGACAAGATGATTATGTCTGTTATGGAAGACACCCCGTGGGATGATGGACATCATCATTCCATCCTCTTCTTGGAACAACACACCATTGAGAGCTACCAATGGATCTCAGCCCCATCGACCGTTGTTGTCATTTCTACCGTTCCCGAGTCTACACGTGATGTGTTTTCTGAAGGGAAGTTAAGTAATATCTCATCCACCATCCCCCTCGACATATGCATAAAACCTGGAATTGTCAAAAATGTGCATATCGGAGCTTCGTGTTCCCCTGACGAAATTGTCACCTACAAGTCGCTTTTCAAAGAATTTTGTGACATCTTCGCTTGGAGCTATGAAGAAATGTCGAGTATTGACCCCAACATTGTGATACTTAAGATTAAGACATACCCAGATGCTAAACCCGTCCAACAATGCCTTTGTCCGGTCCACCCACGTAAAGCGACTGCTATCAAGATTGAAGTCAAGAAACTTCTCAAAGCCAGCTTTATTTACTTGGTGGCTCTCACTCACTGGGTTTCCAATCTTGTCCCGATCGACATGAAACAAGGCACAATCCACGTGTGCATTGATTATAGGGATATTAACAAAGCATGTTCTAAAGACAACTTTCCTACCCCCTTCATCGACCAGATCGTCGACGATTGTGCTAGAACTGAAATCTTCTCTTTGATGGATGGTTTCTCCGGATATAATCAAATCAATATCGTTCCTGTGGACCAACATAAAACCACTTTTATTTGTCCTTGGGGAACCTTTTCCTATCAGAAACTTCCTTTCGGTCTAAAAAATGTTGGCGCAACTTTTCAACGCACTATTTCCTATGCCTTCCATGATATCAAGCACATCATACAGCTATATCTAGACAACTTACCTGCTCATTCCATGTGCCATGTAGATCATCCAATACACCTCCGAGCCATTTTCCTTCAATGTCGGTTTTACCATATACGCTTGAATCCTCATAAATGCGTTTTCTGCGTAGAATCTGGACGACTTCTAGGATTTATTGTTTCACATCAAGGGATTAGGGTAGATCCTTTGAAGGTTGAGGCGATTCTCAATCTCCCTTCTCCTTATTTTATTTGCCAGTTACAATGTTTGCAAGGGAAGGAAAACTTTCTTAATTGTTTCATCCTGAACTATGCCGAGCTAACTCTTGGATTTACGCAACTACTCAAAAAGGGGTCTAAGTTCGTATGGGATACCACTTCCAACAAAGATTTCAAATCTTTGAAACTTTCCCTGACACGTACCCCACTTCTCTTCCCACTTGATTACAGTTGTGATTATTTCCTCTACCTCGCAGCCTCGGATTAGACCATCGCTATGGTTCTCATCCAGGAAGATGGTTCTCATCCAGGAAGATGATTCTCATGATGAACATGTCATCTATTACTTGATTCGAAGTCTTACGCCTACCGAAACTAAGTATTTACATGTTGAAAAACTGGCCTTGGCAACCGTCCAAGCAGTTCAATGTTTTCGACACTATATCCTCTCTCACAAGAATATAGTAATTTTTAACTGCAACTCTATGCATCACATTCTCACACGTCAATTGCTAGGGGGAAAATACTCCAAATGGATCGTGATACTCCAGGGGTTTGACTTAGAATTCGAACGAGCTAAGTCCAAGAAATACTTAGTGTTTGTCAAGTTGAGATGCGACTTTCCCTACTCTGAGATGGAAAATGTAGCAGCTGATTCATTACCTGATGAATTCCTTTTCCTGATTAGTTTGGATTATCTTTGGTACGAATATATTATCATATATCTCCAAACCCAGACTTTTCGTCCCAATTTGTCCAGTACTGGCTGTCGTCGAATACGATACCAAGTCTGTCAGTATATTATCCTCGGTGATACTCTTTATTATCATGGGATTGACTCAGTTTTTCAACGCTGCCTCATGTTTGACGAAGCCGAGAAAGCCCTAAATGACTACCATTCTAGAGCCTGTGGTGGTCATCTATCTGGGTATGCTACTTCCTAGAAGAACTTGTGAGCAAGGTATTTTTGGCCTTGTTTATTTAACGATTGTATAATTGTCGTCCAAAAATGCCACGCTTGCCAGACCTACAACCATAAAATACAATCACATCCTGCTCCTCTTCACCCTGTGGTCTCCGTTGGTCCTTTTGCAAAATGGGGTATCGATTTCATGACATGTCACCCTCACTCAGTTGGGGGGCATGGATACATTATCGTAGCCATATATTATTTTACGAAATGGGCCGAGGAGATGCCAACATTTGACAACATCGGAAAGACCGTAGCATTATTCATATTCAATCACATAATAGCTTGTTTTGGTGTTCCTCAAGCTATCGTCACCGATCATGGTAGCCACTTTAGAAAATTCATGATGTCCGAACTCACTGAAAAGTTGGGTCTTCACCATGAAAACTCAACACCCTATTACCCAGAAGCCAACGGCCAAGTCGAATTAATTAACAAAGTCCTCATTACCATGCTTTGACGAATGAGTTGGCACACGATGTTTTTTTCAGCATTGTGGGCTTACCGAACATCCGTTAAGTCCGCTACCAGGTTTACACCATTCCATTTAGTCTATGGTCTAGAAGCCATCATGCCAATTGAATGTGAGATACCCTATCTAAAACTAGTTGTCGAACTCCTCCCAAACACTTCTGTCGAAGAAGAACGTCTGTTGTATCTCATGCGATTAGACGAAACTCGTCGCGACACCACCCTAGTCATAGAAGCCTAGAAGAAACACGTCAAATCCCAATACGACAAACATGTCAAGCCTCGTGTTTTCTTCGAAGGTGATCTGGTTCTCCTTTACCAACAAGATCGAGATATGCTAGAAGAAGAAAAATTCAAAGCTATGTGGTGAGGTCCGTATATCATTAGACGAGTTTTATAGAAAGGATCTTACGAATTAGTGGACTACAACGGTATCCCTTTGAGTGAACCTAAAAATGGGTTGTACTTAAAGAAGTACTATGCCTAAGATCACCTGTGCATGAGTACCTGTATTTTATTGTATCATACTTCTTGTGTGTTACTGTAGTATCATTTTTTGTTATCTGGTCTCTGCCCTCGACCGCTTATGTTATTTTGTGTTTGGTTTCCAGATGTCAAAGTCTTCGCTACCCCCACATTGGCTTCGCTAATGGAGCTAGCCATAGTACTCAGAACCTTGCTTCTGCTGCTTGGGCAATTTATGCCCCTACAAATTAACTTATCACTCTACGAGGTGTGTGTCTCGGTCGTGCGACCAAAAATATTGCAGAGTATAGCGCAGTTATCGAATTGTTGATTGATGCTATTTCTCTCGGTATCCGCCACTTGTTTGTACGAATCGATTCGCAGCTAGTAGTGCTACAACTAAGTAATGTCTATTCTATACGAATTCCTACTTTATTACAAGTATATTTATGAATTTGCCTCTTGGAACGTTATTTTGATTATATTGAGTATCAACACATTCCTAGATGTCTAAATACATTGAATGATGCATTAGCTAACTATGAATTAGATAAAAATTTGGGCCATTTATAAACCAATCACATCACATGTATCACACAACACAAGATAAACCGGTAGAAGCCGTATATATGTATATAATAATCAAAAGTTTTAACAAAAAGTTTCTATCCAAGGATCAAAATCTCAAAATATGAAGCTCATAGCTTCTACAAAATAGTGTCATGGGTGATGCTCATGATAACACACAACTACCCGGGCCACCCTACGAAGCAGTCGACTAATAGACTCTGACACGCCTACAGTATGGCATTGATAACATCTAGGGATCTCCCCAATAGCCATATTTGGGACGTCAGTGGTCAACCCCTCCAAGTTCTTCTCCACTACCTCATAGTCTTCGGCATCCCATCATGCCACTAGAGCCGCCTCTCCTCGTTGCTAAATAGGAGACGTTCTTGGAGGTCGATATGGCCCCACATCTATGTCATCAAAAGGAGATTTTTTTATTAGTTCTTGGACAAATATAAAAACATTTTATCTGATAAAAATTACAAAAACATTTAAAAGAGAAAAATGTGTACTTCTTACATAGGTCACCCCACTGAGCATCCTTAGGTAGGGCCAAATATGGATCCCCTTGGAAATCCAAACCAACATATGCGTAGTCATCAATCATCAGCATCTGTGGCCACAACCAGTTGAAAAATGAATCATTGTACTTGATCATGGGCCCAGCTATGTTTCGGGCCATTAGGTTGAACCAACTCAACATCCTTGGATCCTGTGGGGCCAGTAAAACCCAATCAAATTGTAATGTCAGCAATGGAACACTCTCGAGAAAGAAGGAAACCAAAAGTGATCCGTACCCAAACTGCTTTAAGTTGCCCCTCCTGCACTTTGTCAATTGCCTCTTCATACTGTGGAGAACTGCATCCGACTAGTTGAAGACTTGTGGCTCTGTGCACTCTATGGCATATTTGAAATAGCTCTAGAGAGCCATGTGTGGAGTTGTTCTCTCAGCCATGCGCGCTATAGTGAACAAGATGCTTTGTAGGGTCAAGTTATGGACCCCCCAAATAGCAACATTGTTGGGTGTGTGTTATATTCTTTGCATGTGTGTGTGTGTGGGTGCGTCAGATACAACAACTATGTCTGACGATCCCTTCACCTAGAGCTCTGTCGTGTGTGCCAGGCACTTTCCTAGGGGAGTCCCAGGGGGGGGCAGGTATACCCCCCCTGGTTACGTGCAGCGTTCGTGGCAGCGCCCCAAATTTTTTTTTTTGGGTGGTTTTTGCTATTTTTGGCTGATTTGTAAATTAATACCGGATTAAGGGATTAGGGTTTTGGTATCTATGGACTACCTAAATACATTGTATATATTTTATGGCGAATAGTGAAATTCGATATAATGAAAATAAGAAAGGTTTTCCCGGTTGAGGGTTTCGGTAAAAATCTCTGTGTACTCTGTGTATGAGTCATTAATTAATTTATGTATTGCTTAAGAATCTATATGCATTGCTTTACTTCACAGGTTTAAAACTTACATGTGGTATCAGAGCACATTTTTGGCTTCAAAGGGATGCCCTTTTTGTTGAGGGTTTGGCTCAGTCTTGATAGATCAAGTTTATATTGGGTCTGTGATAAACCTGGGTTCAGTGGGAGCTTTTGCAGTGGATATTCAAGTAAATTAAGAGGAATGGCGAGCTCATCTAGAATCGAGATAGAGAAGTTCAATGGTAAAAACTTTGAGCTATGGAAGCTCAAGATGGAGGACCTTCTTGTAGACAAAGAACAATGGATCGTTGTGGATCCTGGTACACAGCCTACTGGTACACCATCTACAAGCACACAGGCTAATGGTACACAACCTACCAGTACACAAACTACTAGTACACTAGTTACTGGTATGTCGAAGGAAGATTGGGACAAGTTGGACAGAAGAGCAAGGAGTACCATTCGACTCTGCCTAGCAAATTTGGTGTTTTTGAATGTCTCAGGAGAATCTACAGCCAAGGAACTATGGGATAAGTTAGGGAATTTGTATCAATCAAAGTCCCTGGTAAACAAGTTGTTTCTTCAAAAAAATATGTATCATCTTACAATGGAAGATGGAGATCCTGTGACAGAACATCTAAATGCCTTTAATACTCTGGTAAGTCAACTTGAATCTGCTAATATTACGATTTCAGAAGAAGATAAGTGTATTACTTTGTTATGTTATTTGCCAGACTCTTGGGATAATCTGGTTGTAGCAATAGGTAGTACCACTCAATCTACATTGAAGTATGAGGATGTATTTGCATCCTTGTTATCTGAAGAGATGAGGCAAAAAAGCATGGATGGTCACAGCACAGATGCTTTATTTGTAAGAGGGCATACCCAAGACAAGAACCCTGGTAATCCTTCGGGATGGAGATCTAAATCTACAGGTAGATCTAAGTCCCTAGGAAAATCTTTGAGGAAATGCTAGAAGTGTGGTAAAACAGGGCATTATAAGAAAGATTGCATGTCTAAGAAGGTTGAAAAACCAAAGGGATCTGATAGTACCTCTTCCACGGAGGTGAAAACCTCCACTAAAGAAGGAGCTGATGTTTACCTAGAATCTACAAGTACACATGCAGAACATGGTGTATGGTTGATCGAATCAGGTGCATCATACCATATGACTCCTCACAGGGAGTGGTTCTCTGAATATGAAAAATATGACGGTGGTGATGTATTCCTAGGAGATGAGTCGACGGAAAAAATCTTGGGACGTGGAAGGGTTAAGTTGCTACTAAATGATGGAAGGATTAGAACTCTTCCTGGGGTTCTACAGATTCCAAAACTAGCCAGGAGCCTAATATCTGTAAGCAAGTTGAGTGATGCATGAGTGAAAACTGTATTTGAAAAGGAAACTTGCAAGATGGTACGAGGAGAAATGGTATTAATGAGGGGATTTCATTGTGGAACTCTATAAAATTTGTTGGGAAGAACTTATAATAATGGGTGTAACAGTTCTGTTGTCCTTGAGAAGAAAAATGAAGGAGACAAGACCAATATTGTCCCAGAAAAGAAGACCATGTTGTGGCATCAATGACTTGAGCATATTGGAGAAAAGGGCCTTCGAACATTACACGGTAAAGGTATGATTGAAGGTATGTCTAATTGCACTCTGGATTTTGATTTCTGTGAAAATTGCATATATGGTAAACAGA
>JZKD02S0123735.1:216066-238009 GCA_000966675.3 Picea glauca
CCTTAGGAACACAGTACTGGCGACAATAATCACTCATGGGGAGTCTGCCACCTCGGCTACCAGTCAAGCTAGCGTGGTACCCACGTCGTAATAACCCTATTAGAAAATAGATATCATCGATATCTAGGGTCAATGTGTGGACTCCCACGTGAAAAAATTGTTGTTCCATATCCCACATATGAACAAGGTACTCCAACAACCTGATTTGGGCCCTCATGCCCAGAATCCTGAATAATTTCAAGAGCCCACAGTCTCAGAGGGCAGCAACGGTACCCGAGTCATTCTCGGCAATGGAATCCTCTTCCTCATGTTCTCTTTCTCACCACTCCAACATAGTGATGGTCAAATGCCTGCACAAAAACCATAAGAGAAGGGTCAACAACTTATTTCAAACCTTGGCATAATTTTTATTGAGAAAAAATCAAATTGAAATTTCATTTTTCGGCCCTCGCAGGTGCCCCTTTAGCAGAGTGTGAGATTCTTGTAGGTTCCCTTAAGGACACCTGCAATAATCCTATATTCTCGCAGGTCTCACATGTCTAGCTTGCGAGAATGCTCGGGCACAAGTTTTGGCACTAAAACAAACTCAAAACCTTGAAAATTGCAAATAAAAACTAAAACTAAACCATGGAAAAAGTAGAAGATCAAGAGCTTACCTCATTGGCGAAGATGGTTCACCAAATGGTCGCTTGTGCCTCCCATGATCGAGCAACAAAATTTGGGGGAAAATGAGGTGTAATGGGCAAAGTTCTTGGCAAAATCACAATGAAAATGGTAAAATCCCTGTTTACCCATATTTATTCACTTTTTACCATTTTTGTTGATTTTTATATTGTTTTGTCCATAAAACCTAATGCCTAATAGTCCTATGAGTGTGACGTTTTGCAGATATAGCAACTTTGAAGTCCACATGAAGGAGTATGGATGTTTTTTCTTTTTCGTCGCATCTACGATTAATTTTTATGGTTTTTAGAGAAACCTCGAGCTTAGTCTTCGTTCGTTCTTGCGCTTGAAAATACATGAGAACATAACTAACTATACTTTTCTCATCTTTTCATACTTGTCATGGTAACACGAAAACGACGAACGCAAAGGAGTATCCTTTAAGCTCTTTTCACACTCCATAAAAATGAAAAGATCATCGAGCGACCTTGTTCTATTCATGCTCATAAAAGTATATGAACAAAACATTCGATGGGTGATATTTTATCACTTTTTTGGTCCTGTCGAACTATTTTACGAAAAAGGAACTAAGAGAGTTCTCTTTAAGTGTTTTTCAGACTCTCAAAACATGAAAAACCCCTGAGTTTTCTATCTTTGGACTCATTAAACAAACATCGAAAGACCCATAATGGGACTGAGCCACTCCTTCCTAGGTTTCATTAAACATACTCCGAGCGACTCGTCTAAAGGATGAGCTTAGATAAACAAGCATATGTTATCCTCCTCAATCTTGCGTAAAAATAAAGAGGTACTTGCCAGAAATGGTGGGGGAAATTTTGGGAAAGGGATGTGTTTTTGTATTCATATTGATGGAAGTAAGCATCGCTCTTGAACATGACACCCCCTATTCATTATTTGAAACCGGTTTGGGAAATCCATTTGTCTCTCATTCAACTTGCTACAAGGTCATATCCTGGGTCGTCTATGAGTTAGTTCTACCAAGTCCTAGGTCATGTCATTCATATGTTCAAGAGAAGTTCATCCAATTCCTTTATTGAGTCGGTCGTCTCCAGTTGTCCATTCTTACCATGTCGGCCTTCCCTGTGTCCATTTCAACCTATATTCACACTCTGTTTCACCTTCAAAATCTGTTACTTATTTTGTATCATTAATGGGGAATACATCAAGGCCCTCCTATGACAAGTCTTGTTTCGTCGACTCCAACTCATTATTCAGAAACAAGACTTAGAAATTATTTGGTACCTTGGAACTTGCATTCCTCAATGGAAAGGTTCCTCACTTTCGACAGTGGGTTTTCATTATTGACGCTTGATTGGGAGGTTTCATTGAATGTTTGACCTCAGCTCATTTATTCACATTCATTGGATTGTACTAGTGTACCTTGGGAGTCATTAACATTAATGGTGATTTCCCTCGCACTTGTTAACGGTTTCATCTATGACCAATAATCAAGTGGTTTCTACCATGTTCGACTTTAGCACATGTAATCACATGGCTAGATTCGTACTTTCAGGTGATGGGATTGAAGACCCTGGGTCTCATCTTTTTTATCCAAGATGCGATGGAGTATGTATGATTTCCATTGACACATAGATCCACTTTGTATGTCATGTGGCTATGTCATCTTAATTTGAGTCTTCTTGCACAGATCCATAGTGTAATCTTGGTGGCTATGCAGTATTTTGACGACATGGATCCACGGTGTATGATTGGTAGCCATGACCTATGTTCATGATGTCATCCATCTATAATCTAAGTATGGGAATGCCTACATCAGAACTGGTACTATATTCTGCAGATGCTTGGTTGTTTGCAGGTTTTCGATTAGGTGCACTCATGTTTTCTAAAACACACACACAGTTTACAAAGTATTTCGGCTGTCACAGATTTTGGCCTCATACTTTGGGGGGCATTCAGTTACACATGATTTTGGTCACTTTGGTGATGTCTAAACAATGATGTATTCAAGCTCCCAACAAGGACTTTTTTCTTGAGAAAAGTGGCTCATGTCTTCTTCCAAAAAACATATTTTTAAGATGAGTTTGCAGGCTACCTATGGTCTAGGGTGCAAGAATCCCTCATTTTCGTAGGCCACCCACACTTAGGGTGTGAAATTCTCACAGACTACTCCATACACAGGGTGTGAACCTGTTTTTAAGCTTGGAAAGGAGAAGAGGTCTTGAGGGTTCTAGAAGGGAATCTTCTAGAAAATGAGTTGGCATTCGCATGGTTGTCATTCTACTGACTTCTTAGATTTGATGGGATAATTCTCATCCATGTAACCATCTCTCCTTCTCCTATATATTGAAAGGTTTCACATGAAAAAGGTTAAGCAATATTGAATGAAGAATTGGTGAAAGAATTGTGTGAAGAACCTTGTTTGGACATAAGCTTGAAGGCTTTATTTGGTCTATCAAGAGGAATTGGATCTCTTTCATGCAAGTATAGAGAAATTGTGTGTGTTGGAACCAAGGGTCACTGAAAGGAATCTTGCAACATCAAGGTGATCATGTTGTATCTTCTACTTTCAATTAATATGATATAGTGGCATGTCCCTTTCCCATAAAGTCACTCTTACTTTATTGTGTAATTCCTTGATCATATGCATAAGTTGACATTGAATATACTTTGTTATCTTCACTTTGGTTGGTTTGTGTTGTCTTTGACTTGACTTCACGAGAGCACTAGAGAGAAGCAGGAACGACAGAGACCTAAGGAAGAGATATAAAGGTATGTCACTTATTCCTTCCTATTAGTAGATTCAATGATTACAACTTAGGGAAAGAGTCGTGTCCTGTCCAGTTTTGTTCTAAATCCAAGTGGATCTAGGGAGATCTATTAGTGTCTGTACCTACCGATTTGTCCGATAATAGCGCCAGAGTGATGTGGAATGATGACATCACCTAGGGTGGCATGAACCTACATATCCACGTCACATGTCAACTTGATACATGCCTCTTACATAATTTATGTGCCAATTGGAACTCAACACATGTCACTCATTCATTGGGCCATGTGTCATATCCATATTTTGTTACGAAACACCCCTAGTGTGTAGTGCTAAGAAAACCCCAACAGTTCAGAAATTTAGCATTCAGGAGTTTTCGGGTGCAAAGTTGTGTATATCTCTGAAGCTTGAAGCTTTGGGAGTTCTCCAGTTCAGCGTTCAGGAGAAATAACATGTGATATAGAAAGAACTCCTGAATCTTCGAAGCAGTGAAGTCTTGAAGCTCCGAAGATTGTACCATGCAAGAGTTTGTCAGTTCAGTGTTTAAGAGAAATAAGGTGTGAGGTAGGAAGATCCTATGAAGCCTAAAGTTCCAAATCCCTGAAGTTCCGAAGCTCCAATAAAATTCCTTTCAGTTAAGTGGTTGGTCTTAGTTCTTGACTACATGAGATTGGAAGCTGAAGAAAAAGGGCTAGTGCCTAAAAATTGATTTTTAGGACAGAAAGGGGCTTAGAATAGGATCCCGTGGGGTTTTTGATTTGTACGGACCTGCACCTAAGGATGTAAATAAGGCATGTAAAACTTAAGAGAAGATCCAACATGGATCCAAGAGCCAATTCAACTTTGAGAAAGAAGAATAATGGTACAGGGATTACCTCCCAGGAAGCACAATTGTTCAAATATCCATAAATTTCTTCTCAAGACTTAGAATTGAGCAAGGGAGCAGTCATTGGAAAGATATTGAATAGTAGAATATAACTATTCACTTAGAAAATTGAGATAAACAGTCAATTTCTCATAAAAGAAAAAGAAAGAATTCTGATATATTATTGAACCAAAATGGTTCATATTTTCATGAAATTGTTGAGACAGTCAACCTAACAGGTTTTTTTGGCTGCACATTTTGCAAACTCAACAATTCTTAGATCAGAACCAAAATAATCACATAGTGAAGAGAGATGGAAGATACATAGGGGGTTACATCCAGGAATATGAGATCAGAGTGATGGATGTCCATATCGGTAATGAAGGTACAAACTCAAATGGACATGGAGAAGAAAAGGAAGAAAATATGAATATGGTAGAGACCATTAAAAATTTTCAAAAGGATGTCCAAAGTCAAAAAGATGATAATGAAAGGATTATGAAAGCCAAGGAGTTGCAAGAGGAATTCAACATGAATTCAATGCAGATCTTGGACAAAATTGAAAGGAAATTGGATAAGGAGAATGGCTCAATAAAATCTGGGAGTCATAGGTCTCCTTATGGGAAAGGAAGAACAAAAGGTGTTATCAGACATCACCATCACTCCCCAAGGAATTCCAATTGGAGATCACACAGTAGCTCAAGTCCATCCCATATTAGGCAATGTAGGAAGAGGTCTATGGTGGATGAGCTACAAGGAGAAATGAACAAGATCAAACCTCCTACATTTGAAGGTGAGCACAAGAAGGATGAGGATGCAGAGACATGGATGCTAGGCATGAGAAAATACTTTCAATTTCATAATTATTATTCACATGTAGGAGGAATAATTTCTATATATCATCTCAATGGAAAGGAATCCAAGTGGTTGGACCAACTTGTGCATGTGTAGTACATTAAAGATAAAAATGTTACTTGGAACGAATTCAAGAAATATTTTGAAAATAAATACTTGACTAGGAGATATTATGACAGGAAAATGAAGGAGTTCTTTGAACTCAAGCTTGGAAGTATGACCATTGATGAATATGAAATAAGGTTTTTAGAACTATTAAAGTATGTCTCCTTCATCAAGGATGAGACAGCTAATATTTAGAGGTATTTGAGTGGGTTTTCATCATTCATCAATGACAAGATACAATATGATTATCCCAATACTTTGGAGCACACCATAAGGGCAATTAAATGCCTATATGATTAGCATAAAGGAAATCCAACTTTCCAGAAAGATTGGGAAGACAAGAAGAAGTTCAATATGGAATAGATGAAGAAGGGTAATAAGACACCTTCTTCAGAAATAATCCTCAGGGGAAGCCAACTTCTAGAGAGCCCAGAACGATTGAGACAGGGGGGGGAAGTCCTAGACTACCACCTATAAAATGTTGGGGTTTTAAGGGAGATAATAAGTATAGAGATTGTCCTTACATAAGTGAAAAAGTGAAATTTTTTCACAATGTACAACAAATTGAAACAATGGAGGACATGGGTAGAAATGTACCCAGGATCTATGCATCTCTGGACAACAAGCAAGCTGAATTTCAATCACACATGATTGAAGTGGAAGGTATGATCAACAACAAAACCTTTGAAATTTTAATTGATTCTGTAGCTAGTCATATTTATATAGATCTTAAGATGGTGGAAATATTTCATTTTCCAAGAATAAAGCATGGGAAATCTTGGTTGGTACAGCTAGATACCAGAGCCAAAAGAAAAGTTAATGAGATGGTTAAGTCTTGTCCAATGGACATCAATGGGTTGAGCACCAGAGCATATTTGAATACCTTGCCTTTAGGTTCCTATGAATTTCTAATTGGTATGGATTGGTTGGAAAACAACTATGTTATCCTAGAATGTTATAATAAAGAATTTTCTTATTGGGATGAAGAAGGGAACCTAAGGACAATGAAGGGAATTCCCAGGGAAATAATTTTCATAGAAATTTCATCATTGCAATTGAATAAAGTTTCAGAGAAGGGTGTCAAATATTTCAATCTCATATGGAAGAAAAGCCTAAGGATAAGGTGTCAAATATTGAATATTATGCAGTCCTAAAGGATTTTGAGGGTGTATTTAAAGAAATACTAGGATTACTCCCTAAAAGAGATATTGATTTCTCAATAAGTCTTATTCCTAGAGCATCTCTAGTATCAAAGACCCCTTATAGGATGCATACACCAGAATTAAAGGAGTTGCAAATGAAAATTCAAGAGATTCTAAAGAAGGGGTATATATGCCCAAGTGTGTCACCTTGGGGTGCTCCAATATTATTTGTGAAGTAGAAGGATGGAAAATTGAGACTTTGCATTGACTTCAAGTAGTTAAACAAAGTAACTGTAAAGAATTGTCAAGGATCGATGACCTCTTTGATCAGTTGAAGAATGAAAAAATATTCTCCAAGATTGATCTCAAGTCTGGTTGTCATTAGGTAACAATTAAATACAAAGACACCAAGAAGATTGCTTTCAGAATAGCGTATGGCCATTATTAGTTCATAGTGGTTTGATTTGGGTTATCAAATGCACCAATTGTCTTCATGTGTTTAATAATGGTATTTTTAGAGAATACTTAGATAAGTTTGTGATTGTCTTTTTGGATGACATTCTTATATATTCCAAGTCAAAAGAAGAGCATGACCAACACTTGAAGATGGTATTAAAAGTGTTAATAGAACACCTATTGTATGCCAAATTTAGCAAGTGCTCATTTTATCAGAACTAAATTAATTATTTGGGGCATATCATATCTAAGGAAAGGATAGCAATGGATCCTGGAAAGATTGAGGCCATTAGATTATGGTCAACACCTAATAATGTGATAGAAGTCATATCCTTCATGGGCCTTGCATGCTACTACAGAAGATTTATTGCAGGATTCTAAAATATTGCACACCCGATCACTTCCTTCCAAAAGAAGTGAGTAAAGTTTCAGTGGTCATTGGAGTGTGAAAAGAGTTTCCAACATTTGAATTAATTATTAGCCAATGCTCCAATTCTAAGGATTGTTGATCCAAATGAAGACTTCATTGTATGCACATATCCCATGTAAAGAAGGACTAGGTGGAGTCCTCAGTCAAAATGGGTTTGTTGTATGTTATTAATCAAAGAAGTTGAAGGAGCATGAAAGGAAATATGACACTCATGATTTGGATTTGGAAGCCATAGTACATTCATTGAAGAAGTGGTGGCACTACCTCATTGGAATAAGATTTGTGTTAAGGACATACCATCATGGTCTGAAATATTTATTCAAAAATCTAACTCTAAATGCCAGGAAAAACATGTGGATAGAATTTCTCAGTGAATATGACTTTGATATAAAGCATATCAAAGGGAAAGAGAACAAGGTGTTTGATACACTCAATATAAGAGTCCATGAGTTTCATGCTACAACCATTATCATGTATCAATCTGATTTGAAAGACAAAATCTTAGAGGCTGCAAAATCAAATTTGCAATACATGGAAGTAATGGAAAAATTACAACAAGGTATTTTGTAGCAGAAAAATGAGGACTTCTCAAGTATAGAAGAAGAATTTAGGTACCAAATTCCCAAGAATTGAGAAATATGATATTGAGAAAAATTCACAACGTACCTTATGTTGGAAACCTAGGGTATTAGAAAACTATTGCAGCTATCAAGAGTCAATATTATTGGACAGGAATGAAGAAATAAATTGTTGAGTACATTGCCAAATGTTTGGAGTGTCAAAATGTCAAGGTTGAGCATATACACCTACCTGGGTTGTTGTAACCATTACCCATTCCTGAGTGGAAATGGGAAGTAGTAACAATGCACTTCATCACCAAACTTCCCAGAACAAGAAAGCATCATGATTTTATCATGGTAGTGGTGGACAAGCTTGCCAAAGATTTCCATTTCATTCCAATGAAGATCACTCAAAAAGAAACTAACGTTGTTAATATTTATATAATGAAAATTTCTCAATTGCATGGTATACCCAAGACAATTATTTCTGATAGAGATCAAAGTTTACATCGAATTTCTAGAAAGGGTTATTTAAAGGATTTGGAACAAATTTGAATTTTAGCACAACTTATCATCCAGAATATGATGGGAAAACGAAAAGGGTAAATCAAGTGATTGAGGATATGTTGAGGATTTATGTGATGGATAAACCATCTATTATAAAAATAGGATCGGGGAGCAATAAAATAAAAAAATTGGAAATAAAACACAAAAGATACACAATACAATAGAGACACAGATAAACGTGGTTCACCCAGTGTGGGCTACATGCACCAGAAAAATTGTCAGGTCCTTCATTTATTATTATCTAGCAAATGAAGGGATACAACCTACAACACACCCATTGTAACTTCCTTTTATTTCTCCCACAGCCACCTCCCCCAGAACACAATATTCGCAATGATACATAGCCGCAATACATTTCCCTCATAAAAGAGGATTACCTTCTAGGGAGAAAAACCCTAACATAACTTTTACCATCATATCTGCCACCTAATAATGAATGGTCCAAATTTACTATGAAATTACAATATACATTTACAAGGAAATTTTTCCTTCAAGGGATTCTCCCCCAAATCCCCACCAGGGGCTCACTTGCCATCAGACCCCACAAGGAGGGAAAGCCCCCCCTGCACTCCCCCACATGGAGGATTGTAATTATTCCAGGGTGTAAAGTTTTCATGGGGTATGAACACGATTGAAAACAAAGGCCTCTGAATCAGGAAGATAATGACACTCCAAAACCAACAATCTCCCACTTCAATATTGATCTCAACAAATCCATTGTTGATGTATATGTTGGACTATGATCCTTCTTGGACCTGGAAAATTTCTCATCTTCACCTTCATGCTTGAAGACCAACTGAAACTGAGTAGGAACTGAGTTTCTCCCTAGTTAATCCCTTTGTTAACATGTCTGCAGGATTTTGGCTAGTGTGTATCTTTTCCAAGTTCAAATTTCCATCTTCCAAGACAGATTGTATGAAATGGTACCTGATTTGTATATGCTTAGTATTTGAATGGAAGGTTGAGTTATTTCCAAGATGAATTCCACTCTCACTGTCACAGTACAACCTGATATTTCCTTCTTTTTTCCAATTCCTCCATAAACCTATGTAAGCAAATAATGTTTTACTAACCTCTGTAGAAGTAACATACTCTGCTTTTGTTGTTTAAAGTGAAACAACCTTTTGTAGTTTCAAAATACAAATTAATTTTGTTCCACCTATAGTAAAAACATACCCTATGGTGCTCCTCCTGCTATCTTTATCACCTGCCATATCTGAATCAACATATCTGTGTAGAACAATGTTTGAACCTCCAAAACATAATGCATGAGTAGAAGTACCTCTCAATTACTTGAGAATCTACTTTACTACCTCCCAATGTTCTTTACCTGGATTGTTCATATACTTTCTCATAACTCCCACTGCATGTGCAATATCTGGTCTTGTGCAAACAATCGCATACATCAAGCTGCCAATTGTTGATGAATAAGGGACCCTAGACATGTATTCTATCTCATCCTGTGTCTTGGGACACATTTCCTTAGTTAATTTGAAATGGTTGGACAAAGGTGTACTAATTGGTTTTGCATTCTTCATTCTAAACCTCTCCAACACCTTCTCTATGTACTCACCCTGAGACAATGTCAATGTGTCATTTTTCCTATCCCTTGTTATTTGCATACCAAGGATTTTCTTTACAGCACCCAAATCCTTCATTGCAAATGAATTAGATAACTTCTTCTTGAGAAAATTTATATACTGCATATTAGACCCTACAACAAGCATGTCATCTACATACAATAGCAAGGTAATATAGCTTCGATCTTCTATCTTTTTAAAATAAACACAATGATCATAATGGCATCTACTATAAACATGTTCTGTCATAAACATGTCAAACTTCAAATACCATTTCCTTGGATATTTATTTATGCCATACCAGCTCTTCTTCAACCTACATACCAAATTTTCCTTCCCTTTGACCTCATACCCCTGTGGCTACTGCACATAAATCTCTTCCTCCAAATCCCCATGGAGAAAAGTTGTTTTTACATATAATTGTTCAAGATGTAAATCTTCTACTGCCACAAGACTTAAAATAGTCCTAATTGAATTCATTTTAACAAAAGGAGAAAATATTCCATCAAGATATATACCTTTCTTTTGTGCAAACCCCTTTACAACAAGTCTAGCCTTGTAACACATTTTGCCTCCATCTTCTTCCTTCAACCTGTAAGCCCATTTATTCTGTAATTATCTTTTTCCTGTAGGAAACTGAACCAAATCCCAAGTCTGGTTATTTACTAGGGAATCCATTTCCTCTTTCATTCCTTTCTTCCACTTCTTTATAGTGTCTACCTCCATTGCCTCTTCATAACATTCTGGTTCACCAGAATCAATCGACAATAAATAATTCAATGAAGGAGAGTATCGTTCAGGGGATCTACTTAACCTAGTATATCTTCTAACAAAACTTGCAAGATCTTGAGGTACTTGTTTCTCCTATTGTTGTACATTTTGATTTTCTGGTACCTTTGAAATTTCTTTTTCAGTAATCTCATCAAGCACTATGTATTCTGGGTTTTCTTTTTCTTGTATCTTTCCCTACAACTAATCTTTGTACATGACATTATCATTGAATATGAGATCTCTACTCCTAATGATTTTTTAATTTTGATAATCCCATAAGCAATAACCAAAATCATTAACACTGTATCCAATAAAGGTACACTTCTTGGATTTTTCCTCAATATTTGTTCTATTTTATTTATCAATATGGACAAAATCTTCACAACCAAAAGTCTTCAAAAAAGAATATTTTACCCTTTTACCTGTCCATGCCTCCTCTAGAATTCTACCATCCAAAGAGCTTGAAGGTCCTCTATTTATTAAGTAAACATCAGTATCTATAGCATCTTCCCAGGAACTATAAGGGAAAACCAACATGTAATCTCATACTCCTTGCACACTCCATGATTGTCCTGTTCATCCTTTCTGACACACCATTTTCTTATGGTGTTCCTAGAACTGTCTTCTCTCTACGAATCACATGGTATGAATAGTAATCATCAAACTCCTTGCTACAATATTCACCTCCATTTTCTAATCTAAGTCACGTCAACCTTTTTCCTGTCTCATTCTCAACCAAAGCGTTCCATTTCTTAAATGTATCAAAAACATCATATTTTTTTCGAATGCAATAAACCTAAGTTTTTTTAGTTTCATCATGAATAAAAGTAACATAATAACGAGAGCCACCAAGAGATGATACATGATTTGGTCCCCATACATTTGTATGCACAATCTCTAACCTTTCACTCTTCTTTTATTTTTGACTCTGAGAAATATGAATTTCTTCTGTTTTCCATAAACAAAATGCTCATAGAAATCCTCATCAATTTGTTTAAGATATGGTAACATATTTCTTTTGTGAAGTATCTGCATCCCCTTCTCACTCATGTGTCCAAGCCTATGATGCCATAGTGTTGTATCCACTCTTTTAGAAGCTAAAGATATAGAAGAGTCAATATTACCAATACATAAATACAATGTACCTACCTTCTCTCCTTTTTCTATCACTAGTGTGTTGAGCACTCAACACACCCTAAAAGTGTTGTGAAAAAGTTTCTCTTTTGGGTAACACTTTGACTTTTTCCTTCTTTATAAATTGCATCTATTATGTAGGGATCATTAAGCTTTATGTTTTGATGTTATATCATCGATCACATTCGTATTTATTTGGACCTGTTGAATAGATTAACTTCTTCCTAAAAATAACACTTCGAGTTTTATCTAATTATACACCACTAGAACTCTAAGGCATGCACCCATTATCGATGTCATCACGATCTATGCGGTAAATCGACCATACAACAATGACGAGCATCGATCACTGATCGTCGATGTATCATAGTCATCGGGAGAATGGAAGAGGAAAACACTAACAATCGACACACCAAACAAACCTTTGATCATCGATCATTGATACATTTGGGGTTGGTGATATCCCAAGGGAACCTTAAAACGATAGAAAATCTTTACTTCAACACAAAATCGAGTGCATATAACTCATCAGTAATACATTATCGGCATCAGAGAACTTCAAGGAATGAAATAATCAAGTAATAAACATAGAAACTCATCGATCTCTAATCCTTGACATGTTGTCGACATCGACAGGATATCCTGAGATAGCCATGTCTAAAGAAAATCCCCAATTCTGAAGAAACATTTAACGAAAGAACCAAAATCAAACGTCACATGTCATGATCACCCTTCTAGGTCAACATTTCCATGTTAACATTGTATGACATTCTAGGTCAGCATCAGAGATTTCTCTAAAAGAGGCATTAACGAACGTTGTCTAATAAAATCGTCGACGTCGATCCACTTGTTTAAACGATCGAACGATAGGACATTGATGGTAGGATGGGACATATTCGGTGAAGAATAACATCATATTGGTTATTTAATAGGCCAATCAATGCATCGATTAAAGCATGTTACTAACCCACACACTGACCAAATAATAGGAGTTTGAAACCCCCGATGAACTATATTGTATCACCCCACGCCTATGCCTCCAGCCTGCAATCGCATTTAATCCTGAGCATGATTTGGATTTTGGTGATGGATTGTGCAAACCGCATTTACACCATGAATTCAAGAACTGATGCTACAAGATAAGTATGCCCCTTGTTTCAATTATAAAAAAATATTTTTAACTTAGTATTCAGTACCCAAGTCTTTCATTACCAAAGCATTTGAAGGAGAGAGAAATCATTTCATAAGCTCAGTCTATTTTCATAATACTAAACCAGGTTAATTTTGTATAAAGAAGAGGTATGAATCGTTTGTATTATTTCAGCCCTTCGAAACTATTTATTTTTCATTATTATTTCTGCAGGTTGATATCTCACTTTGTTCTTTGTGCAGGAAAATTCCTTCAAGGAATCCAACAACCAAGTGCTCACCGAGAGAACCAAAATTGAAAGAAGCATAGGTTAGTGAAGGATCTTCTACCCGCGCTGCGAGGCAGTTGGAGTTTTCTAATAAAGTGGAGTCGGTCATCAGAACGTCTACTAAGAAGGAATTTTCCCAGTCCCATGAATTTGGTGAGACGGAGGAAAGAACTTGGTCAAAGATGATTCTCCCATAGTGGGGAGATCTGTTCAACAATATTAATCGAGAAGATAACCCAGAATTTATACCCGACAACAACCCAGATGTAAGCATGCTCGACGACCAGGTTTTTTTTAACATTTGGTGGTCATGCCTACATATGGTAGCCTGTCCAAACCTGATCTTGTCCTGTATTGAGACCTTGGGTTGGATAATCGACCACACGGATGCAATGAATTTCTTGGTAAATGATGAAAATGGAAGATGCATCAGTGTTTTTCTCTCAACGAAAGTCCATAAATACTACAAGCTTAGGGACCCTGAGGAACGATTAAATATCGATTTCTTGGTAAATTCTATGAGTTCCATGAAACCATCAGATTGATGGCCTCATGGTGGAAGGAAGTAAAAAAAATATAAACCAAAGAAATGAATGGTATGGAACAACAAACCTAAGGGAGCCATACATTTATTTAATGGCTCTAATTTGTTGATTGTACAGGGTAAGGGATTGTGCCAAGTTTTCAGAGGCATGGATGACCCTGGCATACACTGTGGCCATCTCCAGGCCTAGACACCAAATGATGGAGAAACACTTGTTTTTCACATGGAATCGTGCATACTAGACTTAATGTATGCAAGGAATGTCTTCAGAAGAACAAATATAAGTTGGAATGTTGTCGAGATACCTGTACATGTCTACTTAATCATTTTGTGGGAAAACAGTTACAAAAAATCAAATTCTCTCATCTGCAATGAATTTATAGCTCATGTCTATTTTTTTATTTTTAAGAAATAATTCCCAAGACTTTCGGCAATAGCCAAGAAAATGATCTTAAAAGAGGACCAATGGTACCTAGAGGAAACTACTACTTATATCAAGGTGTTTGGGGCTAACGACACACCGCATTTACTCCCCGCTCATCTCCTAGACAGGCTAGTCCTAGGAGAAATTTGTTACCAAACCATCCTGCAGGGCGATAATGCCACTCTGGTTAAAGAAAAGAAGCGAGCGTTCATACCCTATGGTTTCCATATAGGGTTTTACATGGTGAAGGATACTCCACAAGCTAAATAAGAAGGTTTGAGCTAGCTGCAATACAGATTCGCCATAGGCCAATTTCACAAACATGAACCTAGAGGCCTAGTACTTCAACATGCATGATAGGTCTCCTCCCATTGGCCATATGCACATGATAAGTTTGAAGATGAAATATTTATAGAATGTACTCAGTACTGATAGGAGGTGCTACAGAGAAGAGATAAATGAAATATGACAAGATTTAAAGCGATGACAATGGATGAGTAGGTTGAAACGATAGAACAGACGGCTCAAGAAGCCCTCAGAGTTAGAGAAGAGAACAGAGCAGTAGAAGCCACGAAGGCACAAAGGAGAGGGATGTTGTTGTTAGAAAAATCCCAAAGAGTCATCCAGAGGTTAGAAAATGATCCCCAACTATTAGAACCCATTAGGGTCACCTTGACCGACACAATCAACATCAGAGAGGAGCTAAATGGCTCAGATTCAACATCACTAGGGGAGACCTCTCATCCAAAAAAACTAGGCATTATGTCAGCACAAGAAAGGTCGTCGACCACTACTATAGAGAAGTTGGGGGAGACAAGAACATCAAGTGGGACAGACGTTCCCGTCATCCTCATACACTTGATTACCATATACAACGATGAGGAAATCTTAGGGGTTTTTCTCATAATCCCAGTACTAATCATAGATGAGGGAGATCCAAGAGAAACATATGATATAACTCCCGAAGCTCTAACTTCAATTCCCCAAGAAGGCGGCGACCAATATGGGAGCATGTTGTACACTTAGTTTCTCGACCAATCAAGAATTCAACATAATATGGACAATTCCAAGGAGGATTTGGGCTTTGGTGAACATGAATAAGAAAAACAACAATCAGAAATCAACACCTCAATAGATGATCCTCTAGTAAATGTTGATCCTTTTCCCATCTCCCCTTCTAAATCTAAAACTCAGCCAATCAATGAACCCCAACAGGAGGCCAAGTCATGAGGACATACAAAATATCCCCCTGGTAAAGAACTACAAGAGCCAGTCATAGAACAAATATATACAGCAAAAAGCCTAGGCAACACTCTGACCTGGGGAGATCAAAAGATCACTGAGCCTGTGGATGAGGTTGTCGATATATAGGAGATCTCTTATGACAGAAAGAGGAAATTTATGATGAAAAGGAAAACCAAGAAAAGGAGGCTCATGCTTGATAACACACTTCTCATCACCAGAGAAGAAACGCTTCTCAGCACAGAAAATGTGAAGACAACTACGATAATTGGCATAGGAATGGCTATAACTGATGCCACACTTGATCGAGAAAAATGGGACAAAAAGGAACTGGCCACTACAAATAAGGAGCTAGACCATCTGCTCCATCTAGTGAAATATTACCAGGACTCAATGCAAGCAACATTTTTCCTAAAGAGTGAATTCCAAGAAGCATACACATAATTCACGAGCAAAATAAATCTCTTCACCATGTGCATAGCCTATTTTCATGAAGACACTCTCATGGGGCTGGAAACTTGTAAATAAGTGGAGATATGGTATGAAAAGGAATACCAAGATGTGGAGCGAATACATTATATCAATGTAGTGAAGAAAGGTCGAGACAGGGAAGACCATGGAATTCAAGTGTTGATGGATAGCAACATCTCCCGAATCAGGAAGGCAGTTGAGTATTAGGTAATTATGGCTCAATAACCTTAGCCAAAGATACATCATAGTTGATTCAAGTGCGAGAAAAGCTGGGAGAAGATCAATCGAGACATGAAAGACATTGGCCTTCGAGAGTTAGTCTCACCTGAAGACTTTGTCGATTTGCATGACCTAGTCAAACAACATGAAGAACAAGACTCAACATGGGAAGTAGAGATCATGCAGGTGGCAAGCATGACACTAGGTCAGGTAAAGAATTTTATGGAACATCTGATCAAGGGTCATGCAATACTGTATCATTTAAGTGCCAAGATGATCAGATATAGAAAATGGGCAATAGACATAAAGGAAACCCTTTCTGCTCTGATGGATCACCACATATTCTTGTATGCTAACACATGCAAGGATCTCTTTGTCAAGTGGTCAGAGTACAAGAACAATCGTCTAGATAGTATAACCACTAGATGATCTCAAGAGAGAAAAGAGATCAAGCACCACATGTCATTTTTTTGTTTTACTTAACACAAACTTTTAGTAGTTATTTTAAGTTAGTGATTCTTTATAAATAAGGGGATCGACCTCGTGAGAAAGGGTCGATGGTTTTTGGAAAGATATTATTTTTTGAGAATTGTAAGAGAATTATCTCTGTGCAACTTAATTAAGAAGTTTTGTTTAGAGCTAGAGACAAATTTTATTTTCATCAAAAGCGTTATGTGATTGGATTGAGGAGGAACTACTTCCATCTTTGAATTCAGTAGTTGATGTTGTAACGAGTAAGAGTTTCTGGATTTATTGATAAGCTATCTTTTCAATACTTTAAATAGTTCTTTTGTTCTAAATGATGAAAACTTAATCGTTGTGTTAATATGTGATTGATGGTAGAGCTAAGGAAACTAGTTTTCTTGCATTTATCTTTATTACATGCGTATTTTATTTCCATAAGTGCTATTGAAGTCAATTTTTAAATGACAACAGTTTCACATATTATTACTATACTTGTAATAGGTGTGAATATCATTGTTTGTATGTTAGAGAACGAGGGTTATCCCAAGCTCAACACTCTTCAGTAGTTAATAATTTCCTCTATCAGTTGGCTCATACCATTACCCTTATTGTATCATCCATATATAATAATAGAAAAGACAAACAAAGAATTGTTTAACCTGAAGAAGTAACTTTCACAGAAACATACCATGTCAATCACATGTAAATCCCATCGGTAAATTGGCCAGATCGATAGATCTAGAGAACCATTCCACTCATCAAACATTGTAGAGTCTAATTGAGCCACTAAAGTGGGTTTGGTTCCTACTATTGATTCAAAGGATCTTGGACCCCTCAACATAATTGGAGATACAAGGAAAGCCTGAACGACTAAATGGATAACGAAGTTTGTGATAATATATTTCGCATAGCCTGTAGATTCAAAATGGCCCACATGCATGGCTAGTCAGTCTCAAGAAAACCCACATATAGAGAGTACTCCCGAAATGATTAACTCACCTCAACACAAAGAAGAAGAACACTTATTCCCTAAAATACCATACGCTCTCTCCCACGAGGAGTTGAACCAGTTCAGAAGAATCATAAGATCTTACACCCAACTAATTGGATTGTTACTCCTATATCCTTTACTTCTTCATAGAAAAAAAGTAAGTAGAATAGTTGTTGACACCCCTGAACAGGGTTTTGTTCACACAGTAGAATACCTAATAGAGTTTTCCCTCACTGAGAACGAACAAACCCACAATCTTATCCCCCAAACACCAGCTGGTAACTACTATGAACATGACGATTATGAATCTGACAAGGAAGGTTCTAACTCAAATCGATCAACTTCTAAATCGGACGGCATGGAGGATAATAAAAAAATGAGTAAAGGGGAAATCAACCTCAAGATAATCAACCATGGTTGGCCAAATATTCTCTAGCAATCCCAGGGCAGGTACATAACCTACCCCGACATCCAGAAAATTACTCTCCAAATTTGACCTTGAAACCTCTGGATCGCATGAAGACCATATCAAAAAGTTCATATTAGCTATAAGATTGATGAACATACAATATGAGAATGTAGTGTGTAGTATTTTTCCCTATACCTTTGATAATTCAGCCTCGACTTGGTATTTTAACTTTCCTATTGGATCAATAACTAGCTGGACAAAGTTTCAAAAAGATTGCTTAGACAAATTTCCTGAAGAAACCACCAAGGGAGATTTAATGGTTGAAATGTTATTTGCCACCATGATTTCAAAAGATAAGGTTAAAGATTTAAATCAACAGCTTACCACTATCCTAAACAAATTCCAACCTGAAGCTAAACCTACTCAGGAGTTGCGGATTGAGGTATATATTAATGCTCTCCCTGCTTCCATTTCCATGTTTGTGAAAAGGGATGCAAAACACACCCTAGCTGAAAATTTCAAGGAAGACAAAACAATTGAATTCCAAACAAAGGGATGCAAAGAGGGTTAGGCCTCACTAGTTAAGAAGGAAGCTCAACCTCCACATAGGAGAGAACTTTTGTTGACTAGACCCCTGGGTAAACGAATAGAACAAGGTCTCGAAAAAGGAGGTGGGGACATAGAATACCTACAACGGATGATAAAGAAACTTTCGAACAAAATCATAGACATGAAAAGAAGTGTTGGGGAAGGAAACCAAGGTCAAAGGCCTTATCAAACCTTTTTTAAGAGAAAATCTCCTTTCAAAGAAATTGAACCTCCCTCGACCAACTTAAACATCGACCTTGGAAATGTAGCATCTGACTCTTTTTGTACGTACCATCAAGAAAAAAATTCTGAAAGAGACTGTCCCCAATGGGTGCATGCTATGAATTTAATGGTCAATCAATTCCTAGACGAAGTTTCTCTTACCAAACAATCAAGTGGCTTAGCAGTAAATGTCATCGATCAGGAAGAAATTGAGCCACTAGAAGAAACAACCATGTTGTTGTGGGATCCTGACTTGCCGATGCCTCTCGACGATGTATTTGAGGTCCAAGATCCACCCACTGAGGTTATGGCTATACAAACGTGAAGTAGGGATCAATCGGTCCAAAATAATCCCACCATTGTTTAATCCTTGAGAGAGAAACAAATAGTCGATCACTCAAAAGCATCGGTTGTCTCTCAAATAAACCCTATAAACATACACACATGGGAAACACATAAAACGGACTACAACATAGTAGAATACTTAAAGATGTTGAAGGCTGATGTGTCGGTCATGGACATGTGCAGGATTCCCCAACAAAAGGATTTTATGTTACAATCCTTAAAGTCAATGGAAGCCCCTATAACGAGCACTGACCTAGGTGAGGTCCCATATCCCACATATTTAGGGAGTAAACCAAGTGTAAATGCTTTGTCTTTAGACAAAAGAGGAAATCCTTTTGTCCCACCTTTCCTTTTAACATTTGAAGTCTTCAACAAAAACCTGCATAATTTCTTAGTCAATTCATGGGCATCCTCCAATGTCATGCCATTGTCAACCTGTAAGAAATAGAGCACAACCTCGCTCAAAAGTGATAAACATGTTATAAAACCAGACATGACTCAAGTCAATGTTATTAGGGAGCTTAAATATTTCATGATCAGAATGGCTACACACACAAAATTTGTTCAAGTAATTGACATAATCATAGTAGATATCCCAGAGGCTTATGGACTGATACTTAGTCGAGATTGGTTCGATAAATTGAATGGATACATTAGTATGGACTGGGATCACCTCTGGTTTCCATTAAAGGTACATACAAGTTTGATTAACATTGATAGGGAAAGATATCTCAAACACATTTTTACCGATTTAGAATCTTTCAACGAACCCTCATCGACAAATTTCCCCGTGTTAGGAAACTACTCCTACGATTATGATTTCATCAATTTCTCCCCTGTCTCATATGATGTACCTCTCACTCAAAACTTCAATATGACATTTCAATTAAATATACTGGAAGCCACAGAAGAAAGCATCCTCTATCAAGATCCTCTGTTGGGAGCAACAGACAAGGAATATGGAGGTGAGAAAATAACTAGGCATGAAGAAGTTAGTAAATTTTTCTCACAACTTTGGACGTTGTATTTTGATGGTTCTAAATCACAAGAAAGTTTTGGAGAAGGATGTATTTTCATTTACCCAAACGGGAAGCGTAAGTTCCTATCCTACAGACTATAATTTGAATGCACCAATAACACTATTGTGTATGAAGCTCTAGTTCAGGGATTGAAGAAAGCCATAGACTTAAACATTAAAGAATTGAAATTTTTGGGGGACTCTGAAATTATCGTTAGGAAACTGAAGAATACTATCCATTTCAATTCACCCCACTTGAGAAATTACCAACAAGAGGTGCATAGACTAATAGAAAATTTTGAGGCCTTCAATATTACTGTTGTTCCCAGAACAAACAATACTTTTGTTGACTCCTTAGCCACCGTAGCCTCGATATTATATTCTTTAGACGATTATGAAACCTATAGGTTCATAGTGGAAGTTCTCTACAAGCCTTCGGTTCCTAACAACATTTCTAACTGGAATTTCTTTGAAGGAGATGAACAGATTGTAGACTTCCTAACTAACCAGGAGAATTTTAAGGATTTGTCCATTGATGATGAAGTAACATCCAAGGAAGATATAGGAAACTCTCCATACTTTCTAGTATATGGACAAGAAGCCATTCTTCCAAATGGGTTGTATCTTCCATCATTGCAACTTGCTCAGGCTTGAAGAGGACAACCCTCATCAATTATTCAGGAAAGAATTGATACCCTCCTTATGCTTGAAGAGGAAAGGGAGAAAGATAAATATAAGTTCACCGCTCATCAGGAGATATTTAAAAGATGGTTTGACAAGCATAAGGCCAAAGAGAAGAGTTTTGAAGTAGGAGACTTAGTCCTAAAATGGGACAGAACAAACAAAACTAAGGGAAAACATTCAAAATTCAAAAATCTATGGCTCAGACCTTTCCAGGTATCTGATAAAATTGGGGAAGCCACGTATTGGTTGAAAAAATTGAGAGGCGAAACAGAATCCCTCCTGGTGAATGGCCAAGCCTTGAAACGATACTTCTCTCAAAATAATAAAAAATATGTGTGTGTATTTTTATGTTTTGTTTTGGAATATATTTTGAGAAGGATAAATGTGTAGGTTTAAGGTAGGCCAATTGTGATTTCCTTTTATTTTTGTCTTTTTTTTTTCTCAGTATTTTCATGTAATTAAGTTGTGTTCTGTAAAGTAGTCGTCAACTTTAATAAATGTGGTGAAGAAAACTCTTCTCCTAAATTACGCTTACATGCAACATAAGAGACGTTGGGAAAATACAAATTTAATAAAGGAGATTTATATCTTGTCTTTGCAAAACATACAACCTTGGTAAGTGATGAAATATTTGCCTGGTGGTCTGGTAAATCCCAAAGCTAGACATGGCTAGTTGGAAAGGATCACATGTACCTCTAGACAAAGCTAGGAATAATTTCACTCTAACAGTTTCACCTTACAAATAACAAACATCCTCCTCTCAGAATCACTTGTGTCATTTCTGCTAGAAGAAAATGAACTTTATTAAAAGGAGTGGAAATTCGGAGAGGGTATGTAGATAACTCCGACGGGGCTATGGATTCTTGTTGGTAGTGGAGAAAGGTCTGTGATCAGGGATGATTTTAAGAATTGAAATTTATTTTAAAATGTAGAAACCTTGGCGAATCTTACTAATCCTTCATATTCCAACTATAAATGTTTGGTGATATTTTTGTAAAAATATTCAAATTTCTAAGGATTTTATAT
>JZKD02S0123735.1:246284-263441 GCA_000966675.3 Picea glauca
ACTATAAATGTTTGGCGATATTTTTGTAAAAATATTCAAATTTCTAAGTATTTTATATAGTTTTTATAAAATTTTGGCGATTTTTAAGGTAAAATAATTTTATCCTATAGAATTTTGGGCGAATTATTTTTAAAATAGCGAATCTTATTTTTGGAAAACCATGGAAAATTAGCCCATGAACGAAATTTAGCCCCTAAAATCATCCATGCTAAAGATGAGCCCATTTGAGGCACTTTATGGAAGAAGGTGCAACACACTAGTAACATGGGACAACACAACAAACAAAGAAGTGGTTGGGCCAAAGTTGCTCAAGGAAATGTAAGAGACGATATAAAAAATAAAGTGTAATTTAAAGATTTCTTAGGACAAGAAGAAAACCTATGCTGATAAGGGAAGAATTCACATGGAATTTAAAGTGGGTGACCATGTATTCTTGAAAGTGAAGGCCAACAAAAGTTTCCTAAAGTTTGGAAATTTTTCAAAGTTGGAAGCTCGTTATTATGGGTCGTTTGAAATACTAGAGAGGGTTGGGCATGTAGCATATATTCTTGCATTACCTACATCAATGTCTATTCATAATGTATTCCGTGTATCATTGCTCAAAAAGTATGTACCTGATGCTAATCATGTTATTGATTGGAATGTGATTCAGGTGGAGCAAGAAGGTGTTTTTCAAGTGCATTTGGTGTGCATACTAGACTGGAAGATCAAGCAGCTCCAGAATCGATCCATAGAGCTAGTAAATTTCCAATGGACCTGGTACAGTCCTGAGGATGTGACTTGGGAGCATGAGGATGCTATGTGGGAATAATACCCACATCTTTTTGAATATTTTTGAAAATTTTTGCTATAAATGTATATATTTATTGCACTGAGGATAGTGCAAAAATAAGGGGAGGGGAATGTAATACCCTAAGACCCATCCCCAATTGAAATTGTAAATAAGTTTTATAGGCTGGTGAGCCAAGTGATTATAAGCTAGGAGGCTTATGTGATGATTAGGCTGGAGAGCCCAGATGCTAAAGGCAAGTGAGCCTATTTTTGTATATTTAAACACTCATATCATGAATATAATACATCGTTGCATGTAGACTGACCATGATAAAAGAGTATGGGGGACTAAACTCCACTAGGAAGGGAAAGGAAGGGATAAGAGACTAAAAAAGGGGATAAGCTAAAGGTATTATCTTCAAGGGAATATTATAATATTATTCCTTAAGACTGTGGTGAGGATAATTATTTTATCCTAATTTATTATGGGAGGGTGAACGAATCATAGGTGAAGACAAACAAGCTCCAACAGATCCATGTGTCATCAAGGGTGCATGCAAAAATATGTGGGGGAAATTAGTCTTTTTGGGGGATTCTTCCCCATTCACCAACACATTCACTCACAAAGACATGGACTCCATCAGTGGAACCTCTCCATGCCTCACACACACCTTCATCAGTGATCTCTTACATTTATTGTTATGCATAGTGCACTTGTACCTTTATTGAGCCGTATTGTTCCTTACCTGAATGTTGTTGTTTCCAATATCATTCCTTGACTGAGCATGGTTGCTAGAATTACCTATTCCATAACCAAAATTTGTTTCTTCCATCACCAATACTTGATTTCCTTAAGAGATAGATAGAAGAAGTAGGTTGTCAAGCCTATGAGTTTGAATTGACAGGTTTTCAAGCCCGTGGATTGAAGAGGCGTGTTGTCAGTCCTCTAAGAGACCCTGTCTAGGTGAGAGAATTGTTGGGAAGTGATTTCCTGATGGATTCCAACTGCAACTACAGTTCTCTAAGACTTCCCATACGACCTGTTGTTGAATCCCTAGAAGGGAAGTGGGTCAGTGGAAGGACTGTTGAGAAGAGAAAGGGCAGAATTCCTAGGGTGCGACTGTTACACATCAAAATTGCTCAACTGGATAAGTGTCGCATTGTCCCTCTCAATCATCGTATGTGTCACATCTTCCCTATAACTTTTGCAAGTGTCACAAGTTGGTCACTAGTGTCGCAAATGATGTTCAGACATATTGTCATGACAACAACACTAAGGAGGCTCTTATAACATCTCACATGACTGATTTGAAGGAGGAGAACTGGTTTACTGAAGTCAAATAAGTCTTGACACCTGAAAGGAATCCTGAAACAAAGGTTTTGAGGGGGAGCGCTCCCCTACTTCAGCCCTAGAAGCGCTGGTGCTCCCCTACAAGGCTTCAGGGAGCGTTATAATGCTCCCCAACCCCTTTGAAGGAGCGTTGCTCATCTTGAGAGCGTTGGCGCTTCCTTAGGAGGCAGTTGTGCTCAAATTCTTGGTTTCATCAAGAGATCCCTGATCTAAGGAGAAGGTTCCCAACTTGTTCTAAATATAACTCAAGAGGTTAAACTCCTCTTAACCTATATAAATAAGCTCTATGATGGTGGAAAGGGGGAAGAATTGAATATATGAAACTTATGATCTTGGAGGAAACTCACAGTCAGCCAAAGGAGAGTGATTAGTGAAGTTGTTGTTGTCCAGGTTGTGGAGCTTTCAGACAAGGGTTAGATGAAGGGGACTTGACGAAGATGTCACATTTGCATCTACGATTGTAAGTACTGTTGTCGTTATTCTTATCAATATGACACGCTTGGCATGTTTCTTTCTAGTTTGTGTCTAATGTCACATGAACTTATCATTAGTTGATAGATCTGTTTTCAAGATAATATCAATAGAGTAGGAAGTGGTCGTATCTTGTTTTGTCCACAGAACTCAGCGAGGAGCAAAATATTGGAGTGCAACTCGGAGCGTGTAGGGACAAACGTAGATAAAAAGGTACTTCTTTCATCCTTCCTTCTCATGTGTTAGTTTATATAGATTTGAAAGGAAGTCAGTGTCCATGTTAAGCATTTTTGTGTCTAGGGTTAAGGTCAATCTCTAGAGGCGATCTACCAGTCCGCAGGGAGATTTTCCTACAACAGGGACAAGCATGTGGGGAATGAGAGGTTGTAGTCTGTTAGTTGAAGTTGGCACCTAGGACGAAATATTTTTTGTTGACTGTGTAACTTCCTATTGCCTCATACTAGCTAGGAATCCCTTTACCTGGGTGGATTTTAGTCCCATCTAGGGGGTGACCCACTGCTGAGAGTTCTGAGCAACATTGTCTAAGGCTGGGAGGATTGTGGAAGGTATGCACACAATTGGTGGTCTTCTACAAAAGATAAGTATAATTTGTGTATTAATTTACATCAAAATTACATGTTGTGTATTTATACGTGTGTTTATTTTTATGGGTTTTGCCTATGTATGTTGGATGTATATTTTTATTGTTATTTCCACATGAATCTATGTGTTTGCATAATATTTTTGTTTTCTTAGGTTATATCTATATACAAATGGTGTTTTTGTTTTTATGGAGTTGGCATGATTTTCCTGGAAGGCCAGGTATGTTACAATGTATGAAGTTCCACAAGAGTTTAAGTGTGGCATAGCCCAATAGGTCGGAGCCTAGGTATGTTATAGTTCCTAACTTCAAGTGGAAATAGGGTACTCTTTACTTTCCATCTCACATAGAACTCAATATTAGGACCATAATAAATTAAATGAAATGGCTTGGAAAAAAATTTCATTAGAAATGAAGGATGCATCACACCCTCCACAAAGGCACCCACAAATGAGACAATACGAAACCTTGATATGTCAAGAGCCCCATTTCCAAAGTCTTCCCCCAATCCAATTCATACTCATCACATGATCAGGATGGGGTATTCTTGGGAAAAAATTCCTTGACTTGGGGATTGGCTTAACCAATAGGGCACCATGACACCCCTCCCATACCTAAATTTGGAAAAACTTATAAGGTATTTGAGAATTTGTTTAATTTGAAAAGGGGTGATTTGATGCACATGTTTAAGTGGTTCTTGTATTAAATGTGGCTTATTTGGCATGATACTTGTGACTTGTGGATCCTTGGAGGGAATAATTGTTTGTCTTTGCAATACCTTGCCCACAAGATGGATCTTGGACCCCACATGTGGAATACCATAGATGATGAATGTTTCACCTAGAGGATAGAGGATGTTTCCTTTGGAGGCTCCTTAGCATCACCAAAGGATGCAGTTTCACCATTAATCATTTGGAATTTTTCCTTTGGAGGTCTAGGATGTAACATATTATCCCTTGACATTACCTTGAAGGGATAGGTTTTCATGGATGAGATGTTTTGGGAGGTGTCTTGAGAGGAGGAGACCCATGGAAGGGAACTTTGGCACATGAGAGCATGACACATGGCCTTTGGAGGCCCAATGTCTCCTTCCTCATTCTTTACATTGCACTTAGAGAGACTACATCATCTTTATAGGGTTTTATTTCATGTGAAATTTTATTTCGTATATTGTGAGGGAAAATTAAAGGGGTCGACCCTATTATATTTTGTTGTTGACATTTTTATGTGGACAAATAGGTCAACGTAGCTTGATATAAATAGAGAACCTTGACATTTCATTTTATCATCACATTTTCTCACCTTTGTGAGAGACTAAGTATAAAATTTGTTTCCGCTTTGGCTATCTCTCTCTTCTACACTAGTGCACTATCCTTGGATGTTCTAGTGATGGATATTCTTTGCTGATTTTTTGGATGGTATTGTTGTAATTAGGATTTACTCTCTTTGTATCTTTGTGAAGTATGTAAATTTCTACAATAATTTTTTATGTTATTAATGTTTTGTGGAAAAATCTACTTGTTCGTGCTAGATGTCTTGCTTGGTAAAACCCCAAGAGATGAGCATAAGAGATTCCTTTTCTCACAAGGTTAATCTTGTCCAAAATATGTGAAGAAATCCTAGCTAGGGTTAAATTCCTAAATCCCTAAAGTGCCTGAACTTTAGGATTTTGACCTTAGACTCTTTATTGTGACCTAGTTGAAGTACTTAAGAAGGGAGAAAAGGTTTCTAGAGCCCAAAAGTGATTCTACTCTAGCAATAATTCTCCTTAAGGTTTAAACCAAGGCCCTAATTGATGGAAATATCCAGCAATACTGAGAGGAGGGGGGGGGGTGAATCAGTATTGCCTACTTTTTCTTTTTACCTTCATCCATATTAAGAACACATATTAATTATTCAATTAAGAAATATATGATGAACAACAAACCCTTATGAACACAAGATTTTATCATGGAACCCAATAGGGAAAAACCACCAACTCTTTTCTCATTAATAAAAGGTTCTTTTATAAAATTGTTTTCAAGCTACAACTTGATGGAGAGACATTCCCCAAGTTTCTTCAGCTACAACTGAAAGGATGTTTCCACACCCCATTTACTAGCTACAATTGGAAGGATGCACCCACACCCTCATTCACCAACAACAACTAGTAGGAGGCTTCATCCCCCTGTTTAGTCAGCCACAACTAACAAGGAAGAACCAACTCCCTCTGTTCACTAGCACCAACTAGTAGGAGGATATGACCCCCTATTTAGTTAGCTACAACTGACAAGGAATCACCAACTCCCCTATAGGCTCCAACCTTCCCTTGCACCACCCAACCACCCTTAGTTTATAATGAAATTCAATCTCTTATGTACTTCACTGAATTCAACTCATGCAACCATTGTTGTAATTTCTACTTGTCTCCTGCAACCTTTGCTTGTATGGTCCTCTATATTAAGTATTGGATTTCATAACTTCTTCTATGTATTCTTCTATTCTTGATATTTAATAAGACATTAACAGACAACTTAGAACAAACAGTTCTTTATGTTGGACTCTGCTTCTATTTTTTATCTTCTAATGTGAACCACGGAGACACGATCTTCTCAACACTTTTTTTCATTTATATAATCTTCAAACAGGTGTGAAATTTAAAACACCATGTCCCTTTATTTGAACCATTGTACCTTTTAATTTAAAATGATAAACTAAACATTAATTAATATCATTTTTACTTTTTATTATTAATTCATATTTTCATGATTTATTCTCTTTTAATCATGACTATGTATTGGTTCATTTTTTTCATGAGTTGATCACAGACATGGATCGACTCATTAGATCGTACTCTTGTTTCTGTTGCGTTCTTGGCTCACCAACAGACCATATTTGATCATCATGCCTCTTCGATTAACTTAATTATAATCATTATTTTATCATTTTTATAGTGAAGGCTTTCCATAAATTGATCACTCTCATGCATCAATTTAATCCTTTATACTCGATCCCTAATATCTGTTATATTTATAGAGACCGGATTCTACTGATACACTTCCTTCAAGCCATTTCATATGACCATGCCATATAGAGCCACTCGCATTATAGACTACGTGAAGGCGCTTCCCTCACGCCAACATATATGATTTTGTGTTATAGAACCATGGGTTTTACCAATTATAGACAATGCATTACAATATTCCCTTTCAAACTTCTTTACCATATGACCAATGGCGATGACCTGACGTTTAGGCGAGACGAGCTCCTAAGAATTTATCGTTCCTGTTATCCACATTTTTGGTTATCAAGATGATATTATGATTATGTCATGATGATGGAAGATCAAACTCTTCATTAAGAGCTTTTTCCTTAAGAAGGTTACACTTGTCATTTTCTCAAAAATCATATTTTGAAAGTAGTCCGCAGGCTGCATATATAATCGCCTGCGAAAATCCTTCATTCCCGCAGGCTGCATTCATCTTGATTGCGAAATTTCCGCACTGTGTCAATGGTTAGGGTGCGGACATGTTTCTAAAGGAAGAAAATGAATAAGTTCTCGATCCTTCTAGAAGGAATCTTCTAGAAGGGTGAGTTGGAGTTCGAATGGTTGGAAAAATACTGACTTTCCAGATATCTTGGGATCATTCCCTATCCAAGTAACTAATCAATCTTCTCCTATATATTGAGGAGATTACTTATGGAAATGGTTAAGCACGAGCAAGGAACAACAGAGATTAAAGGAGAGCGTTCATAAGGTATGTCCACCATCCATTTTTCTTAGTTCATTCAATATCTAGATCTAGGGAAAGAGTAGTATTCTGTCACGGTTTGTTCCAGATCCAGGTGGATCTGGGGAGATTGGTCTGTGTCCACACTCACGAATTTATCCATAAACAGTTCCAAAGGTCACAATTCAATCTCCTGACGAGATGGACAGCTGACGGAGTTTCAGCATTTTCCCCATTGGGTCTTCGTGACTTACTACATTGAAAAATTTCCGATTATGATATCCCCAATACAATCAGACGATTCACGTTTATCTCATGGAGATACATCAACAGTCCACTTTAACCTTGCACTCATACTTTTACTACAAACTCTAACGGCTGTGACTTAATCATTCATCCAGATGGACGGTTTTCGTAATTTTAGCACTTTTCCCTTCGAGTCATCGTGACTCCACTATATTACCAAAATCCCGATCACGATATCGCCTGTCAATTCAGATGGCTCATATTACCCACTGAGATGGACAACTGACGGGGTTTCGGCTTTTCATCTTTCGAGACTTCGAGACACTGCTCCTTACAAAAATCTCGATTGCGATTTCTCCGATATGATCAGTCGGTTCACGTCTCTTTCATGGAAGATATCAACAGTCCAACTTAAACCTTAATCCGAACCCTTATTTCCTTAATCGAATAGATGTGTCTTCATTAGGCGTTGAGATGTGTGGCTTCCGGGATTTCGTTGTTTTTTCCTTCGAATCTTCGTGACCTCCAATAGTCCCTTTCGATATTTCGGCATTCAAGACTTCAGGAGGTTGGAGTATTTTCTTGTTATACAAAACTCCAAAAGTAGAAACTCCCGATGTGGCGTAAACCTGCTGACGTCACTTGATCCCTTGGCACGTGTCAAGTAGCTTCCATGTGTCACTTTGATTCGTGACTTACATGTGCCTGAAATGACAATTTCAACTTGACACTTGTCACTTTCTAACTGAGCCATGTGTCCTTTCTAACGTGCTCTGCTGACGTGGTATGTCATTGACATCACTCAAGATGACGTGGTCCTTGATATGTGTCTTCCTCCTTGACTTTGGTGCTTCGAATTTTGGGGTTTTGAATGCCTCTCGTCACTAATTCTCTGAATCACAAATTCCTGATTCCCGAGTTCGTTAATCTTGTGCCACATGCTTGCCTTCCAACTGACGGCTAGGATATATTTGGTATTTCGGATTTTGTGAATTCAAGATCCTTGACTCCTCGACACTCCAAATCTTTTGATCCATGATTTCCCGATATTCCATTTTTCGATATATGATTTCCCGATATCCACTTACGTTGGATCGACGGTCCACTACCCTCCATGATCCAGTGGTCCAGATCATATCGTGATTTCACGTTTCGCAATTTCATGCAACATTGTCTTTGACTTTCCTGATCTGAAAGTCAGAAAAACTCCAATCACTTTCCACGTGTCCTCTTGATCCAATGGATCAGATCATTTTGCTACTTTGGAGTGTTAACTAACAATTGGGCTTATCCTCCTTGCAGCTCCACTGGATCCGACAACTGATGGGTATTCTTGAAGAAGATCAATGGTCATGATCTTTCAATGGTCCTCAAGCCCACGGTCACTCAAATGATAGATGTGCATTGTATTAGATGATCAACATGGTCAAACTCTTGATAGGACGGCTATTGAGCTTCTCATTTCAATTGGACGATTGTTGAGGCTTCTTGAATTTTCTGCGCACTGATCAACTGTTCAGTATTTTCACTGATCCCGACGACATCTCTACAATCTGTTCTTCCTTTAGAATTTTTTATCATTGAATCATTCTTGATCCTATCGTGATAAAAAATAGTCACGGATTCCCTCTCTGTGCAATGTGCTATTCCTTCTGAGCTTTTGATCTTTCGATTATTCACTTCTCATGTTAAGTCTTTCGATCTCTACATATTGTTTGACATCTCTTGTTCAACTGATATATTGTTGAAATCAATGACAATCTCATTTTTCATTTAACAACAGATCATCACATTGAATGTTGACATCAATGACAATCTTAGTTGTGGTTATTCATCATTAAAAATAGATCATCACATCTACTATTGACATCAATGATAATATTCCCAACACTAATGTGATATCACCTTAGAGTTTAATCCTTACCTCTTATCCTTTTCTAGCTTCATCTCCAAATGTATTGCATTGTTGATGTAAAGACTCCATAGCCCTCAAAGGAACTAATATTCAATCTCTCTTAAGGTGAAAGTGATTGTAACACCCTTGTTTCCCCCAGTATGTAATTAATCATGTTTAATTATTTCCATGAAATGGCATGCAAACAATGTAAATGTATTAATGATCAATCCAAAATGCCAACACTTGAATGTGGGGGTGAAGCCTTGAGTATTGACCATGATACCATGAGAGGGATTAGTGAGGGGTAGGAAGAGAGTTCATATGTAAAAACCCCAAACCACCTTGGTTAAAATGTGAAGGAAATGATCATATTTCCTCCAACTTGTAGCTAAAGCCAAATGGTTAATGGTAAGGGATTGGTAGTTGAACAAGAATCCACCCTCAATGAATGCATATATGGAAAATCTAGCTAGGAAAATAGAGGCTTCCAGCCAAAGCTACGAAAAAGTACCAAATTTTCATTCTAGGATTGACCCACAAAGTTCCTTCTCGTAGAAGGAAGAGGATAGGTCAACAAATTTCCTGTGTGGGGAATGAAAGAGAAGAATACACGAGAGCAGACAGAGAGAGGTTGACATCTGGAGAAGAGAAGGTATGTGTTTTGGGGATTCATGGAATGAGAGTTTTCGCAAGAGAATGTGCAAGTAAGAGCAGAGAATTCTATGATGGTATCATGGCTTGGCACGAGGGTGGTCTGCAACCCAAGTGACTGAGCATGCAAATCCTATGGGTGGGTGGAAAGGAGAACACCCACAGTCAGTTGGTTGGATACATATTGTGAACAGATAAGTATCTCATATGCTCTATGTAATATAATTAATGGTATGTTTGGATGCATGTGATTGTGTGTAATCGTGTACACCTAGTCAATGGTGTTGATATTGTTCTAATGGAAATCATTGTACTTGTATAAAAATACGTCTAAATTGAATTGCAATTGTATTACATGTATAATCAAGAGGACCCTACATTTTACCTTAATGGGTTAAAGAAAGGTTACAATCAATTTCTTCTTGTGAACATAACTTTAGATATATTAACATGTTTGTGCCTCCTGGGTGCATAGAAAAGTATTGATATAGTGAAATACATGTGAAAATAAAATAGGCTTATAGAGTAATAATGCACAATACCCCTAGGTGGAATGGACAATGTGTCTTGATATAGGAATGGGAATGTCTCCATGCATGAGAGAGGCCTATGTGGGGTTCAAAGAGTCTTAACTCTTCCATGGAATCCATTGTCCTAGTATAGGAAATTTGTTTGATGAAAATCTCCACCTAAAGTTGTGAAGTAGGAATGCCTTAGTAGTTTTTCGGAGCAAGGAGAGAGCTCCTAAAGGCCTGGTAAAACCTTAGAAAAGACTTAGAATTATTTATTGAATGGATAAGTCTAGATGAAGACTACTAATATGTATAAAACCCATGTTTTGAACTTGAAGGAATAACAATTATTGGATCGGCATAGAGAATAGATTCTAGTCATCCATCACAAGGTACAATTTAGAGTAATTTGTAGTCCCGAAGGAAATGCATTCTGAAGGAGGGACTATGAGGAAATATCTAGACATTTATTAGAACCAGGGTTACATTGAATCTTAGTCATCGATCCATCGTAAAGGCCTAACTAGTTTCCTTTCAAGTAGTGACAAGGGGATGACGTCACCCCAACAAACGTGCTTGGGGCACATTTCAACACCTAGAATATTGAAATAAATACTCTGTGATGATGTTTAGACCCACTTCATCCCATGTGTAATGACATGAGTGGTGCCACCTATCATATGCGGAAACTGGTACACGTAGAAATAGATTCCTAGGTAGCAGGTACATGGTGGCTTCATATGCCAGGTAGTGAACATAATCTGAGTCTGATGGTTGAAGCTTCTCTAGAGTCCAAAGTAAAAACACTCTGATAGAAGAACTCCAAGAGCCAATATGGACCATTGATTTTTCATGAACGAAGGAACTCTGAAAAGCGATATGGGTTGTGGATCTTTCGTGATCAGAGGAACTCCAAAAGGAGATCTATACCCTTGATCTCTTACCAAAGAAATTAAGAGGGTGACATGGATGGTTCCACATGTCAAGAAAGGGTTGTTCCATGCATCACGATGACGTGGAACCTACAGAGGACAAGCTATGGGAAGACAAATGGAACATGTCAGCTGGCAAGTGTGTTATGTGTCCGACAAATATTGTACCACATATCAAGGTGACTTGGGTTCTTGAGATAGAACCATGTGTTGAGTTGTGAATGCCACATGTCATCTCAGGTGGCAGGTAGTGGCAAGGCCACATGTCATGATAAGTGGAAATTAGCATGTCCTTAGGGACGACGCATGTCATGAGTGGAATGGTTGACAAGACAAGAGTGGTCCACAGAGGACCCAAAAACCTTTATAGCATAGATTGTGAGATAGATGGTTATATCTAAGCATGGGAAGATCTCAGCCATTCGCCATAGTTTGAAATGTTAGAAAGGTCGTGTGGTGGATAAAAATTTCGATGATGACACATGCTTCAACGACTTGAAGGGAGTCATCAATTCGCTAATAAGAAAGAGATATATTTGTCATTAATTTTCTTGTGACCCTTCCGAGAGAGGTTGATGTCCTGATGACATGAGGATTCCAGCATGGCATCCAATATGGATGAGTAGAGAAATATGTCACTATATAATTGGTTGACAAGATAAAAGTGGGCCTCTTTGGGTGAGGAGGCCCTCTAGACCTTCATTTTGTTTTTGGTCATTCGATCAATGAGCCAATGAATATGGATCATTGATGTCTAAGGTATCATCATCATGGCTAGTAGGATGGCGAGTTAGGATAATGTCGACGATGAAATATGTCGGTGAAATATTGAGGGTTGTAGATCTCTATGGAGACACAATGACTAGATATGGACCGTTGATCTAGGAGTAATGTCATTGGGGCATAAGAGATGGACCTGTTAGGCGTTGTTATGAAATGTCGATGATGACAAAAGGAGGAAAGATATGGAACATTGTTTGGTGTAGGGTGGATATTCAATATCAACCATAAAATAAAGAAATGTAATATGGTAGGTGTTATCACCAGAAGTCACCTCTGGATTCCTGCAGAGGTAAGCTCGATACCCATCAGAATTATATGTCACAGGTTGGTTATAAAGGGGCCAAATGGGCGCAATATCAAGAAAATATCACCATTAACTCAGAAAACTGGGTTGATATGCACAAGAAGGTGAGGTCTTTGTTTAACTTAAATCAGTAGGTTGTAGTAAGGGTGAGCGGGAGGAAGACTTCGGCAAGGAAAATTTAGAGGACTATTGTGAACATCATTGTTTCCAGCAGCCTAAGGAAGAAAAACTTAAACACAAGGTCCTCTTGGATTCAAATCTAAACGATACTGATAGAAATCATAACAAAATTACATTTGAACATTCAACATAATAGTCAAAATAATCCATGTGAATCAGTGATTCATGAACTCTCTCAGTAACAGAAGATAAGATAGAATAAGAAGGTTGATTGTTATTAAACAAGAGGTCTCAGGCTACAACACATAACCAGGAACTAGGAGCTTCATTAACAATTTACAATATGGGATCTTTTCTCTACCATCGACCTTTACAAAATATCAAAACTGAGTATATATACTCAAATCAACTCACCCCCCTACAGAAGTGCACTCTGGTAACTATATTCAAGGCTTGGCATCTGCATCTTCCTCTATCAAAACACACTTGTACTCTTCTATCATATGCGATCTCAGATCGGTATGGGCTTTGTAGGAGAATCCATTGACAGGGGGATATTCAGTTGACAGTTTCCCTCAACGACCAGCTTTTCCATGTTTTCCATTTATGAGGTGAAACAAGGTTTAACCTACCTCCCCCCATTTCCATTAACTGCTTTCATTGGGATCAAGACATAGCTTGACACCCAGGAATGCTTTAGGCAGTGCCCATGACTTCCTCAAAACAATTTTTGCGCCTCGGGCCATGATGACTTCCTTCTTCATTCAACACAGGCTCTCTTGGCCTTTGGCGTAGCTCCCCTTTATTGCTCCAATATTGCATGTTATCTCATAACACGACCTGGATCTTTCATGCAAAGGTGTTGTCGGGACTTTGTCTTTCGGGATTATTCACTCCAACTTGATTTCAACATCACGATGCCCGAAATCGTGAAACAAGCTTTGAGATCAAAGATTGATCTTGCTTCAAAATGGACAGCCACGATATTTTCCTTGATGAAACAAAATGTTGACTAGCGATGAGTGTTGGCACCTCTTCTTGGACCTTCTTCTCATGTGATCAAGTGCTAAGACCATGGGCCCAGTTCTCGAATGTTTCACGATTTTGCGTTCTGGGGGTCTCGCACCATGTTCCACTTCTGAAACTTGATCCGTGAAATCATGATCCTACTGATCCAGTGCCAAGCGTCCCTTAATTTGAATGTCTCAGATTGAAACCATCATCTTTTTGGGTCCCAAGATTTTGGGCTATGGATGCAGCTTAATGACAAGAACCTTGAACTCCCGATTCTCGATCCTCTGAAAATTGTTGGGGTCAAATCAGCGGCCCTCAGGCCTTCATGATCGGAAGGCCTATATCATTTCATGACTTCACATTTCACACGATCCGATGAATTTTCTCCTTGACCTCTCTATCTCATGAAACTGTGAAAAACTGCTCCTTGCTCGCTCGCCTGATTTGAGACCACATCAAACCACTTCATGTGTTGCACTTGGTGCTCACGACTGTGACTTATAAATAATTACTTGGATGACCATGGGGCCTAAGAAAAAAAAGGATCAACGATAGAGGCAAAGAGAGAAGTGGTCGATTTTATGGAAAACAAAGAGTTTCATGGCAGATATTTATCGGGCAAGCTACCAAGGAAAAATAGTTCAATCAAACAGATGAGGGAAAATAGAAGAAAACTATAAGTTGAGAGGGAAAACTTACGATCGGGTCTACAAAAGGAGGAGAGAAAGAAAAAATTTGTAGTCTTAATGTATAAACCACAACTCCTAAGGCTTTGACAAGTTAATGTGCTAACATTAGGCTCCACAGGGGATGGCATGCTCCCTATGGGCTGCCAAGAACGCGTAGCTCCAGTTCCTTTTCTTTGGGTTATGGAGTCTCCTTCCTAAAACAAAATAGACATAAAACATGGATGGAATTTACAATGGTGGGACATCAAATGCATCTTTAAACAAAAAACATTTTCAGGAAATGCCCGTGACCAAAAACTTCATCACCCTCCTGATCCTGCAACTTGTAAGTATTGTTCAGAAATGTCTCATAAATATTGAAGGGGCCGACCCAAAGGGATTCAAATTTTCCATGCTTTCCCTTGTCCTGTCTGGGTGCATCCCATTTGAGTATTAGATCTCCTGGCTAGAAATTCTCTTTCTTTGCTTCTCTGTCAAAGGCTCGCTTGATTTTTCGTTGATGGTTATGTGCTATGTTCATCACCTGCTCTCTAGTCTACTATGCTTCTACCAGCTGATGAATTCTTCTGATCATGTCATCGGGCTCTTTGTGGCAGTCTTGGAAGAAATTTTCTACCATCAAGGAAAGATGAGAAGGAAAAATTGCTTCAGTCCCATATACAAGTTGGAAAGGAGAGATACCCAGGGACTTCTTTGTTGTCACTCTATCAGCCCATAGAGAAAATTTGAGCTTTGAATCCGATGCTTTCTTGTTGTCCTCTCACATTATTTTGATGATCTTGACCAGGATTTTTTTAGAGGACTCTGCTATTCCATTTCCTTGGGGATAATAGGGGGTAGAGTGGATCAACACAATTCTGAACTGCTAACAAAATTTGGCTAGTGGTTTAGCCTTGAAGGATGTTGCATTATCGGTGATGATTCTGCGTGGGCAACCAAACCTTGCTATGATGTCTTCAAGAAAAAAATGATTACTTTGTGAGAAAAAATCCTTGTGGGGATAGATTCTATCCATTTTTTGAAGTAATATGTTGCAGTTAAGATCCACCTATGTTGACCACTTGAAGCAGGATGAATTTCCCCAATGAATTCAAGAACCCATTGTTGGAAAGGTCTTGAAGCTAGTATAGGCTTCAATGACAGAGACTTGAGTTGCTTCTTTCCAGATAATTTCTAGCATTTGATACAAGCCATGACTTTCGCATAGACATTAGTGAATAGAGTAGTTCAGTAGTAGCCAACCCTGTTAATTTTGTAGGCTATGGTTTTCCAAAAGTGATATCCCCTGCATAGGTTGTCATGGAAGTTGAATATAATTTTATGGGTCTCTTGTGGGTCTAAACATATCAGAAGCACACCCAGAGGGTCTTTCCAATACAAGACCTGATCAATGAGGCAATATCTGATTTCCTTGAGCTTTATATCTCTCGCCTTAGTTTTTCCCATACCATCAGGGGGATTTAACTCTTGCAGAAAATATATAATGTTTTTATACCAGACATATTCTTCCAATGGAGGGTTGTCCTGAGGACCGCTATCATACAACTCATTCTTCTAGTTTTCTGAGAAAATGTGGATGAAGTTAACCCCCAAAGCATTAAAATTAGATTCATCCATTATCTTGGCTAAACCATGGCCCCTGATTAGCTTGGTGGATTTTATTTCTAAGTCAAATTTGAGTATTTTGTCAATCCACTTGCTCCTTCTCCCATCTATGTCGAGTTGAATGAGAATGTCCTTCACATAAGCTAAAGGAACATACACAATGATTTTATAATGCAATACATAGAACCTGAAAGCTTTGAGAGATTTCACCAAGGCATAGTCTTGCTTCTCCATGATGTCATATTTGATTTCTGCATCCCTAAGTGCTCTGCTGAAAAAGGAAATAGGTTGCTCGAGCCCTTTAACATTTTTCTACAATAAAATAGCTGCCACTATATCAAATGAAGAAAAGGAAAAAATGAGGAAATCCTTTGAGTAATTAGGATTGATAAGAATAGGTGCTTCAATAAATGCCTTTTTTATTTGGTCGAAGGATTATCTGGGCTCAACAGTCCATTTCATTTCATTCCCCTTCCCGAGCATAGCCATGATATGCTTCACTAATTCAGAAAAATTTGAAACAAACCTTCTTAAAAAATTAATTTTTCCTAGGAAAGACTGAACCTCCTTCTTGGATCAATCCTAGCCCCCTCAGATGATACAATGTGTCCCAACAATTTTCCTTCCTGCATGGAAAACAAAGATTCTTGGGATTTAGGGAGAGACCAAACCTTCTACATTTCAAGAAGACCTTTCTTAGATGGCAGCAGTGTTCTTTATCATATCTATAAAACACAATTATGTAGTCCAGATAGATGACCACAAATTTATCCCTTTCTCCAAAGAAGGCAATGTCCATGGCTCATTGGAAGGTGGCCCCCGCGTTCATCAATCCGAAAGTCATTTTGGCATCCATGAATGTGCCCCAAGGAGTGGTGAAGGTTGTTTTCTCTCTATCCTTGGGTAGGACAGAGATCTGATTATAGCCAGAAAATCCATCGATCATGGAAATCCTAGATGCCCCCGCCACCCTTTGCAATATGTGTTCCATCTTTGGAAAAGGGTAATTATCCTTCTTCGAGCTCCTATTCAGGTTCCTGAAATCGACACAGATTATGATCTCCCCACTCTTGTTTCTTATTGGGACCAAGTTTGCTACCCACTTAGAGTATCTCAAAGGAATGATGATCTTGGCATCGAGCAGTTTCTTCACCTCTTTCTCCATGATAGGAAGCAACATAGGATTGATTTTTCTTAATTTTTGCCTAATTGGTTTGGCCTTCTCTTTCAGTGGAATCTTATGCTCAATAATGTTGACGTAATATGTTTTGAGGTCTTCATAGGTCCAATAAAAAACATCAACGAATTCCTTCAATAACTCATCATACTCGGCTCTTTGCTCCCTTGACAATATGCTTGACAGTTTGACAAATTTTGGATCCTTCTCTGTTAAGGTCCTAACCCGCACATAGGTAGATCAATGTATTCGGATGTAACAAAGGTCAATATTAATAAGGCCTTTCAATAAAATAGAATAAGGCGGATGTAAGAAGACCTAAT
>JZKD02S0123735.1:266447-283735 GCA_000966675.3 Picea glauca
GCTCTCCTCAAAAAGAACTCTTTCACTTGGACTCCAGCAGCTGCTCAAGCTTTTCAAACCTTGAAGACGGCCATGTGCACCACTCCGGTTCTGGCCCTTCCCGACTTCACAAATACCTTTGTGTTGGAATGTGACGCCTCAGGGAAAGGAATCGGCATAGTCCTTATGTAAGAGGGTCGACCTTTGGCCTTCACTAGCAAGTAATTGTCTGAAAAGAATCTGGGCAAACCCATTTATGAAAAAGAAATGTTGGCGATTCTGCATGTCGTTGAGTTGTGGCATCTGTATCTCTTGGTGAAATGATTCAAAATTAAGACATACCATCAAAGCCTCAAATACTTTCTAGAACAACACATTTCCTCCCAGGAACAACAAAAATGGGTGACTAAGCTCTTTGGATATGATTATGAGATCATTTACAAGAAGGGCAAAGACAATGTCATGGCGGATGCACTGTCCCGGAAATATGAAGACGAAGTATCCCTTTTTTCTCTTTCCTTCATCGTGACCAATTGGCTCCAAGCTATGCACCAGGAATGGCTTCAAGATCCCAAAAGTTCACATCTGATCCAGCAACTGTATAACAAGGCTTCGGCTCCCCTAGGGTACTCCTAGCTCTAGGATGAGCTTCGATACAAAGGTCGCATGTATTTAAGTAAACAATCCAAGCTCAAATCCACAGTGCTTTCTAAGCTTCATGCTACACCCACAGCGAGGCACTCAGGGTTCACCAAAACAAATGACTGAGTCAAACATCCTTTTTTCTAGGATGGTATGAAACAGGACATCCATAAGTTTGTCACTGAATGTGAGGTGTGTCAACGCAATAAGGGAGAAACAGTCAAATCTCTAAGCACCCTCCAACCGCATCCGATTCTCCCTACTATTTGGAAGAATATCTCTATGGACTTTATTACAGGCTTACCCAAATCGGGGAATAAATCAGTCATAATGGTGGTGGAAGATCGCCTTTCCAAGTATGATAATTTTTGCGCTCTTCCCCACCCATTTACTGCATCCATGGTGGCTCAAATTTTCATGGACCAGGTCTTCAAACTGCATGGCATGACACACTCTATTGTTTTCGATCGAGGCCCAACTTTCACAAGCAATTTTTGGCAAGAATTGTTTAATCTACAAGGCACACAATTGCATCTCAGCTCATCTTATAATCCCCAAACGGATGGTCAAACGGAAGTTGTCAACAAGTGTTTGGAAACATATCTGAGGTGCTTTGCCTCTGAAAAACAACACCAGTGGGCTCAATGGTTACCCCTCGCTAAATGGTGGTACAACACTACATACCATACAGCCACTCACATGACTCCTTTTGAAGTAGTATATGGACAGAAGCCACCTTCAGTTCTCTCATACTTACTGGGTACCTCGAAGGTCCAGGCGGTTGACCAAACACTTACAGTCCGAGAGGATATCCTTCGTACCCTTAAAGAGAACTTGGTCATGGCACAGAATAGAATGAAGCAGCAAGCAGATCAAGGTCGCTCTGAACGTCAATTTCTAGAAAGGGATCAGGTGTTTTTGAGACTGCAACCATATAAGCAAACTTCCCTCAAGGCCAAGAATTGTCAAAAGCTAGCACCCAAATTATATGGCCCTTACACAGTTCTCAAGCGTGTGGGACAAGTCAAATATCAGTTAGCTCTGCCCAGTCAATCGAAGCTACATCCTGTTTTTCATGTTTCATGCTTAAAGAAGGTGATTAGAACCAGGTGCCAAATTCAAACCAACCTTCCAGAGTTAGCTGAAGAAGGATCCATTCGGCTACAGCCAGAAGCAGTTTTGGACCAGCGTGAGCGTCGCCTGCATCAAGGAACCATCAAGGAAGTGCTATTATAGTGGAAAGATATGACTCCAGCAGATGCCACTTGGGAACCAGCTACCATTCTGCAGTAGTTTCCACATCTCAAGCCTTGAGTAAAAGGTTGTTTTTAAGTGGGCCGACATGTTAAGGTCCTAACCCACACATAGGTAAATCAATGTATTCGGATGTAATAAAGGTCAATATTAATAAGGCCTTTCAATAAAATAGAATAAGGTGGATGTAATAAGACCTAATAGAAGCTTCCGCTTCTAGAAGGATCTTCCTCTAGATGCTTCTCTTAATAGACATATTTAGTATAAATAAGGGGTGAGGGTATGAGAATTCGATCTTGGATATTATTGTAACAGGGTGTTGTTTGATTGGAGGTTGCCCCCTCGAAGAGGCCTGTGAACATTTCTTTCTAAATCAAAGTGCTCATTCTATTGCTATTTCGTATATCATTTATGTGTATTGTGAAGATTATGCTGGATATTTTACTGTTATTCTGCCATTTCTAGGTTTTTATTTTTGTTCTACATATTTTATATATCGGTTATCTTCCATTCTCCATGCCAATATTACACTCAATTGCATCAGCATCATCGTTTGACACCTTTTACTTTACTGCCACATTGTTTCCATCTAACAATATTTCTAAAGGAACTAATCCCTTGGGAATGTGGTTGCTAGGCAGCTAAAAAATATGGTGATTAGAAATTTATTTAAAAATACATCTGCATGAGGGTCACCCTCAGAATCATCATCCTAATCAATGTGTAATGCAGAGAACTCATCGACAGACTTAAGAAATCTTCTGATTTTAAGATTGTCCTCAAACAACTTCCAATGTCTGATATTATCAGGTACAGAGGGATTGTATCTTACCTCAATATCATACCTAGGCTTGGGTGGAAAAGAGACTCTGAAATTGCTTGTCGAAACAGCGAGAGAATCAACCATGACATTCTCTTCTCTTGGAATAAATGAAATGTTGAAAGCTAATAAAAAACTATCAATTAAGTCTCATACTTCATTTCTGTAACTCCTGAGCCAAGAGAGTTTTTCTTGATAAACATTTTTGACCTGATGAACAATTAATTCAGCATCTCCAAATACTACTAGCTCTTCAATTCCCATGTCTTTCACATCCCTCAAACCTAAAACAAGAGCTTCATACTCTGCCACATTATTAGTAGTTTCAAACTATGATTTGTATGATAAGGATATGGCTTCTTGAAAAGGTGATACCAACACCACTCCGACACCAACACCTTCCATAGAAGAGGCTCTGTCGAAGAACATATTCCACATAGAAGTAGTTGGGGCAGGGATTTCATGAGAAGAAATGGTTTGCTTTCTGATTTCAAGAGAAGATTTAGGAGCATCAGTGAGTTGTAACAAACTAGATCCCAAATCAATGTTGAGTGAAAATATAGGATCATTGGTGGGATCTGCTTCATCATTAATAATGTAGGCCTTATCTATACAATCTTCTATGTTCCCCCCCAAACACAGGAATGGTCGCATATGTGAGTTCCATATGCAAGGTTCCCCAAGTCTTTTTATCCAATATATTTACAAGAGCATGCCAAACATGGGAGGAACATCAGCCACCATGATATCCATGACCACACTTTTCATGGGTAGCTGAAACAAAGATACGGTCAAGTCTTTGATAACCGCCAGGAACTTGAGATTCCTTAAGTCAAAATAATCGAGGTCCTGGTAGGATTTTGTAATCTCCAGGATGAGCTCTTCCATAAAAATCTTAGGCATAAGATTGTGATATGCCCCTGAATCCATCAAATAGTTGTGCAACACCTTGTCATGTATGTTCAGTGAAGTATAAAAGGGAGGGGATGAATTGTCTCTATATTCTACCAAAGAACCTAGGATAACCACATGCTTCTCATCTTGGAGGTTTATTGAGTCTGTGGAATCAGACGGAGGCTCGGGCTGCAACATTTTGGAGAGGCACCTTCTAAAGTTTTCATACTTGAATAGTTTGGAAATGGGTACAGGGATTCTAATATTTTGTATTTCATGCTCATAGCTGAAAGAGGAGGGAGACTTCGAAATTTCTCTCACTTTTGGGACAGGACCTTTGACCACCGGTGGGGGGGTATGTGCCTTATTTTCCTTACTTTGATCTACAATATCTTTGTCGGGTGCTTATTCTCTGGTAGGTTGTTCATGGATTTTTGCTTCTTTCTATTTGGATCTAATATTATATCTATTTGGATCGTGGATGGTGTTTTCCCCTTTACTCAGATCATTTAGTTGGATATCCATTAGAGACTCCTTGTATGCAAATTGAGTTAAATGGGAAATGAGGAGGTATCCCCAAGACAATGGATTTCAATATCAACTTCCTCTTCCTCTTCTCCCTCATTAGTGACAAAGTCATTTTGGAGAGGGGCTTGAGTTCTTTGATCATCCCTATCTTGACCTCTTTGATATCTTAGAAGTATCTGAGGAGCACTATTAGGTCTCCTAAAGGTTCTTTTGTTATCAATGCTTTGAGTGTTTCTATAGGCTTGTCTTGTTTCAAGTTTTATATTATCCATATCAGTAGCAAGAGATTTTACCAATTTGATAAGCTCATCATCTTGAGGGTGGTTAGTAGAGGAAGAGGTTGAAGTTAAAGACCTTCCCTTTTTCCTGTCCCTATCAGCCTTACTCCTAAACTCATTTACTGCCATAATATTGGATTCTACTTCAATGGTTGTGTCTTGCATATGAGCTAAGGAGGTAGCTCTCCTTTCTCGTAACAGGAGGCAGAAGTCGGGGTCAAAAAAACTAGAATAGGTAATCTTTGCAAAGGTTTTTGTAGGATTAAATTGAGTGGGAATGTTTCTATATATTTTATTAAATATCTTTGAGAAGTTAGAAACAAATTCCCCTTCCTTCTTCTTCAGTGATCCAAATTGTGTAATATAGTAAAGGAAATCCTTTATGTCCCCCCAATTCTTTAATAAGGATTCATCTAGGGATTCAATCCCTTAAATAGATCTAGAAGGCAAGGCACTAAACCACTTCCTAGCCTCACCCTCAAGGCTATGAATAAAAATCCTCATCCATATGTCTGCATGCATGATAAAATGATGATCTGTAAAACTGTAAAAGGATTTGAGGTGTTCTTCTTCAGTTACGTCTCCCTCTCCTGTGAACTTGGGAAATTGCTTAAGGTAGCCATCTCCTGGGAGGTAATTTAGAGGTTGAGGCAAAACAAGGAGGGCATACCTAGCAGCTATTATAGCTTCCATTCTAGTCATGGAGGGATTTTCTCTTGCCATAGGAATAATAGGTGGAGGATAACTAGGAGGGGAAGGAGTTCAAACAGGGGAAATGGGGGGTGTGTTTCTGGGAGGAAAGGCACACAATAGAGGGTTTGGAGAAAAGGCTACATGGCTTGAGGGAAAAGAGGTTTCCCTTTCTGTAGTAGAAGAAAAAGTGATATGAGGAGGGGTGGTAAATCCCAGGGTAGAAAAATCTTCTGAGGCACTATGTCTAAACCATGACACAATATCAGGGGAAAGAGGAGTGACAAGGATTTCTCCCTCCAATCCCAAACCAGGAGGGGAAAAATCAATAGGAATGATCCAAAACTTTAAACTTTGAGAAACTCTAACAGATTGTATAATCGAATAATGAGAAGAAGACATCGGAGTTTCTACAGGAGGGAAATGGAAATCATCATAAATACCTGGTTCGAAAGTAGAAGTACCTTTTCAAGGGGTCTTTCCTTTTCTAATAATTTTCTTTGGGTCATCTTCAGGTCTTGCTAGCGGTAGATCTGGGGTAGACCTCATGTGTTTTCCTCTGGAAGACACAGTTGAAACAGTGGAGTCGCCAGGTGCATAGTTGCAATCTTAAATGTACTGAGTTCCGATTCACCTTCAAAACTAGTAAGATTTGTCGTTCAATCCCAGGGAAAATCTTCAATTTCATCCCCGATAGTGGCACCATAAATGTTAGCACCAGTAGTCACCTTTGGATTGTTGTAGAGGTAAGCCCGATACCCATCAGAATTATATGTCACGGGTTGGTTATAAAGGGGTCAAATGGGCACAATCTCAAGAAAATATTGTCATTAACTCAAAAAATTAGGTTGATGTTCACAAGAAGGTGAGGTATTGGTATAACTTCAGTCAGTAGGTTGTATTAAGGGTGAGTAGGAGGAATACTTCGGCAAGGAAAATGTAGAGGTCTATTGTGAACATTAGGTTTTCTAGCAACCTAAGGAAGAAAAACTTAAACACAAGATCCTCTTGGATTCAAATATCAAGGATACTGAAAGAAATCATAACAACATTACATTCGAACATTCAACATAATACAATCAAAATAGTCCATGTGAATCATTCATTCATGAACTCTCTCAGTAACAGAGGCCGATAAGACGGAATAAGAAGGTTGATTGTTATTAAACAAGAATTCTAAGCCTACAACAAATAAACAAGAACCAAGAGCTTCATTAAAACTTTACAATATGGGAGATTTTCTCTACCATCGACCTTTACAAAATATAACAACTGAGTATATATACTCAAATCAACTCACCCCCCTACAGAAGCATTCTCTGGTAGTTTTATTCAAGGCTTGGCATTTGCATATTTATCTTTTAGACCACACTTGCACTCTTCTATCAGACGCAATCTTAGATCGGTATGAGATTTGCAGTAGAATCTGTTGACAAGGGGACCTTGGGTTGACAGTCTGCCTCCACAACCATATTTTCCATGCTTTCCATTTATGTGGTGAAACGAGGTTTTAAATACCTCGCCCCATTTCCATTAACTGCTTTCATTGGGATCAGGATGCAACCTGACACCCAGGAATTCTTTAGGAAGTTCTCATCACTTCCTCAAAACGACCTTGGCACCTCGGACCATGTTGCCTTCCTTTTGCATTCAACACGAGAACTCTCGGCCTTTGGCATAGCCCCCCTCTATCGGTCCAATATTGCATGTGACCTCATGCCATGACCTAGAGCTTTCATCCAAAGGTGTTATCGAGACTCTTCCTTTTGGGAGTTTTCACTCCAACTTGATTTCAACATCGCAATACCCAAAATCGCAAAACATCCTTTGAGATCATCAGTTGATATTACTTCAAAATGGGAAGCCATGATATTTTCCCTAACGATACAAAATGATGGCTAGAGATGAGCGTTGGCCCCTCTTCCTGGACCTGGTTCTCATGTGATCACGTGTTGAGACCACGAACCCAGTTCTCGAACGTTTCATGATTTTTCATTCTAGGGGCCTCGCACCATGTTCCACTTCTGAAACCCAATCCGTGAAATTCTGATCATGTTGATCTAGCACCACACATCCCTTAATTTGAATGGATCAGATTGAAACCATCGACTTTTCAGGTCTCAAGATTTCAGGCTATGGATTCACCTTAACAACGAGAACCTCGAACTCTCGATTCCCAATCCTATGAAAATTGTCAGTGTCAGAGCAACAACCCTCAACTCTTCATGATCGAATGGCCTGGATCATTTCACGATTTCATGTTTCGTGAGATCCAATGAATTTTCTCCTTGACCTCTCTATCTCATGAAACTGTGAAAAATTTCTCCTTGTCCGCTCGCCTGATTTGAGACCACATCAAACCACTTCATGTGTTGTGCATGGTGCTCACAACTATGACCTATAAGTAATTATTGGATGACTGTGGGGCCTCATAAAACAAAAGGATCATTGATAGAGGCAAAGAGAGAAGTGATCACTTTTATGGAAAATAGAGAGGTTCATGGCCGATATTTATCAGGCAAGCTACCAAGGAAAAACAGGTCGATCAAATGGATGAGGGGGAATAGAAGAAAACTATAAGCTGAGAGGGAAAAATTATGATCGGGTCTGGAAAAGGAGGAGACACAGTAAAAATTTGCAGACTTAAGGTATAAACCACAACTCCTAAGGCTTTGACAAGTTAATGTGATAACATGAGGAGCATTAATTGTCGCACAAGTTAGATTCGTCGACTCACTTGGGGTTGTTGGATGATTGGCACGAGGACCGTTGGATATAGGATGGGTCTAATTAATGGATCATTGTGAGAACTTTTGGTTGGGGTGTTGATGATAACCCCCATGTTAGTTGGGATTGTGTTGCAACCAGAGCCATAGGATGCTCATCCCAGGGATGGTTGGATTTGGCACAGTCCCAATATGGGATCATCGTCAAAACTTTTAGTGTTGGGGTGTTTGAGGCTTTGTGGGAGTAAAACCTCAATGATGATGAATATAGGTCAAGGGATTAGGCGTGTAAATTTAATGTGTCTAGTGTAAGATTCCATATCTAATTTCATGAGTATTTAGAGACCACATGGTTTCCATGTGGCAGTAAGTTGGCCTTGGGCCAATGGAGGCATGAGAACTTTGAGAAGCCATAAATTTTGATTTAGATCTTGGCTTGGAGCATGGCCACTATCATTGGAAAGATCTTTATGACCATAAGACAATGGTGCCCTCGAGAATAGGTATTGAGATGATTGAGAAAAAGTGAAATTTTAATTCCCCATCCCTTCAAAGGGTACTCAAGGAGTTGGGCTTGTTACAAAGTGGTATTATAGAAGGCTACAATTCTAGGCTTGTATAGAGATTATTCAAAGGACTAGTATAATAAGAAATATATGAGTATGTTTAAAAGAATTTTTCCACGTTAAAAGTTTACTTATAATACACTTTAAATCCTTGAGGAGAAGAACTGGATATTGAAGCATTTATGTTATTTTGAGTTTTTACAATAGAAACCTTAACATGATGAATTACAATAGAGAAATCATGTTGTTCTTTTGTCAAACTAATAAATACTCTTACAAGAGTAGGAATAAGTTGATAGGAATTAAAGGTAAGACCTAAATGCGAAAAGGGAAGAAATGGTAGAATCCTATTATAGGATTGTATGAGTGAACTTGTGGTTGTAATATTTCCTGTAAGTATAGATCGTTAGAGCCCTAGTTATTGGTATTGTTGTTTATATAATGGTAATACCCTTATGAGAAATCCCTTGCAGTTAAAGGAATTTGGTAAGGATTCATAGGAACCTTGGTAGTATTTAGTACTACTTAAATAAAATACTAAAGCCTTTTTATAAAAGTCCTCGGGTCTAGAGGATTAATAAAAAGTTGTAAGGTCATTTTGTTTTACCTGTAACAAATGAAAATTGTTGTTGAAATAACCTAGATAAGCAAAGAAAAATGAGTTATTTGAACTGATGATAGTCCTCATAAAAGAGGAGAAATGACATGACCAAATGATCCATTTTATGAGCTCATGTCTATACAAAAATTCATACAGACCTACTAACATGAGTACTTGTTTATGCATGGAAATGCAAGATGAAGACATGTTGTAAGAATGTATGTAACATGAAAATATGCATATTATAACTTGTAGTGGGTTTTAAGGTATGGTTTGTTGATAGACCTTTAGAATAGGATGACCAGATGACAACAAGTAAATAGCAACATGAATGAAATGTCGATAATGTTAATTCCTAGTGCCTTATGAGGATAGGAATGTAATGATAAAAGAAATATAGATATAAAGACTAACAAAGGTAGTGCCATAGAATTAACAGATGATGAATGGGTCACAATTACACCCATAGGTGGATGTCAACCATACAATAATGGTTGGGTATTCTCATATATCAGTAAAGGGGAATCCAGGAGAGGGTTTCCCTAATAGAGGCCTAATGACCAAGAATGGTTGAAACATGATCCAGATTATTTTTGGCACAAAATGAGAAAGGTGATATAATAAAGAAATGTACAAAGATATATCAATAATATAATGGAGATATATCAGAGATACAACCATAAACATAGAGATAAAGTAACACACAATTTCTATTAATGAGCAAAATGTACAAAAATGTAGAAATAGAGAGTGAAAGACTCGCTAGAATGGTGGAAGCTTAACTCTAAGAAGAGATGTGATGGCTACGCTGATTCGCAAGAAGATGATCGTTACAATGAGGCTCCAAAGGCATTTTTAACATAAATAAAATACAAAACCCTAACCCTGGAATATGAAAAGCCAACAAGTTTGTGGACCCCGTTTTGGGTAGTTTGGTATATCAACTTCTCAGGGGCGTAACTTTGGTATACTATCTCTGTTTGGGAAGAACGATAGCTCGTTGGAAAGGTATTGAAAAAGAGCTTCATTTCACAAGATCAATTATTCCTTTAATGATATTTGAGGTGCCATATCGTGAAAAAGCATTGTTTAGGACCTCAAAATGGCCCTGGAAGTTTAGGAACTGAAACAACAGATAAAAATAGTAAATTTCCAAAGAACTATTTTGAGCAAGTTGGAATAGGTGGGTGGCCACCGATATCTACCTGAATTATTCCTCTCTCATTAGGAAGAAATGGTCTGCATTGTGTTGAGTTCTCAGGGGAGAGGGGGAAGCATTTGTTGAATGTGAACCTTGGTGACTTTCTTTCCTTGCTCGAGAAGTTGCATTGCTTGGCTTGTGGAAGGTTGTCGAGAACCTAATGTTGGAAGGGTTGGACCTTTTTAACCATTATGGATAGATGATATGACTATGTGTAGAAGGAATCTTTGTGGTTTGGTGTAATCTTGTCAACCTGCTTCTGCTGGATAGAAGGTGCTTGGACTAATAAGCCTGCAGTGGTTCCAGTTTCCTTTTGTTCACCTTTTGAACAAATTGTGAAGAGGTTGAATTTTGTAGTATGAGATATTAACTTGCAACATTGTTTAGGTGGAAAAATAGTTGGAACTACCTCTAGTATCATGTAGAGATGACCCCCTATAGTAACAATGACACTACGGGGTCGAGACTCATAAATATCATGGTGCTTCCACATATATGGCTGGCCCAAAAGAACATCATAGACATCCAATGGGGAAGCATCACATAATACCTCATCCTTGAATGGATTGATGCCAAATGACAAGTGAAATTACTGGCTAACATGAATATCTCATCGCTGGTGAAGCCACCCGATGTTGTATGGTTGTGGGTGTGGTGTTTTCAACAATCCCAACTATTTTAAGACCTCTACTGAGATGTGGTTCTTATGGCTTCCACTATCAACAAAAAAATGTAGTGGGGTCCCCTTCACTCACATATTTGAATGAAAAAGGCACTCCCCCTCTTCAAGATCACTTGGTTCTCCTGGTTGAATTGTTGCAGTCGCAACAATAGCAATGGGGTCTACATCGATGATCTTTCTTCTCCCATTATTTCTGAATCAGATTCTGAATTAGGGTTCGGGTCCTTTTATTTTATCTCAGCCACCAATGATTGTTTTGAGTGACATTCATCATTGTTATGCTAGGAAATTTTGTGGAAATAACACCACTTTCCAATGTCCTTCATCTTTCTGTTACCCTTCTTTTCCTGTGTCTTGGACTGGTTTTTTGGAGGTTGTTTGTTAGGGTCATCTTTACCATACTTTGGTTGTTGCGGATTTGTAGATCAAAACTTCCATTTGTTCTTCTTCCTAAATTTATGCTCGATTTTTACAGCATATCGATAGCTCCCAATGATCTGATGTCCAAAAAATCCATTTTGGTTTGGATATACCTATGCAAAGCCTTGTGGTATTTCAGAACTAGATGTCACTCAAATTCTTTGATACCCATGTTGGTGCGCAAGGTATGGAAAGTATTTGTAAGATCTGTCACTTTTTGGACCATCTCTTGTCGCATTGTAGTACATCTCATGTACTGGTCCTCATAGTTACCAACAGGGTAATATTGTTCCTTGACCAAATCCACAAAAAAGTACCAAGTGGGCTCGACCCCATATATTCCACACACCTCTATGGAACATTTCTCCCAGTAAGTTTCCCACCAATATTTGACATGGGGGAGACCCTTAAGGAGTGCAAAGGTGATATTTTCAATGTGAGAAAAATTTTGAACAAAGAAATAACCTTCTATCATATTTAACCATTTTTCTAGGGAATCCACATCTATCTGACCACTTTCCAATGTCCTTCTTTGTCTTTCCATTACCCTTCGTTTCATGTGGCTTGGAATGGTTTTCTGGAGGCTGGTTGTTAGGGACATTTTTAATATAATTTGGTTGTTGCATATTTGCAGACCCGAACTCCCATTTTTTCTGGTGCCTAAATTTCTTCTTGATTTTTACAATGTATCGATAGGAAGCTCTGATCAATGAGATTTCCAAAAAAATCCATTTCGGTTTGGATGTACCTATGCAGAGCCCCACAGTATTTCAGAACCGGATTTCGCTTGGAGTCTTTGATACACAGCTTGGTGCACAAGGTATGGGAAATTTTCTCCCATTAAGTTTCTCACCAATGTTTTACATGGGGGAGATCCTTAAGGAGTGTGAAGGTGATCTTTTCCCTGTCAAAAAAATTGTGAATAGAGAAATAACCTTCTAGCAGATTTAACATTTTTTCTGGGGAATCTGCATCTACCTAACCTTCATATATGAGAATATAAAAATTAAATTGTATCTTTAAAGGAGAGGTTCCTCCAAAGTGGATTCTTGATGAATATGTGCATGTTTTTATCAACAAGCATTGAAGGATGTGGGAAAAATTCTCCATCATTTTGTCCCTCTGTCACATGAGAGATTTCTCAACCAAAAGATTAATAGAATCTTCTCCTCTGCCATTTTTCTTTTATTATTCCATGGAGGGTTTCTTTGGAATGTGAGACATATTATCCTCAAAATAGAAAATCTTGATACCCAACTTGCTATACTCGAACCTCGTCGGGGACATGCACTAAAAAACAATCAAGAGCATCCTGCTCTGATACCACTGATCCAGATTATTTTTGGAAGAAAATGAGAGAGGAGATATAATAAATAAACGTACAGAGATATATAAATAATATAATATATACATATCATAGATACAACAATAAACACAGAGATACATTAATACACAATTTATATTAATGAGCGAAATGTACAAAACTATAGAAATACAGAGTGAAAGACTAACTAGAATGGTGGAAACTTATCTTTGAGAAGAGATTTGACGGTTACACTCATTCACAAGAATATTATCATTAAAATGAGGTTCCAAAGGACTTTTTAACATAAATAAAATAAAAAACCCTAACCCCAGAAAATGAAAATCCAACAAGTTTGTGAACCCTCTTTTGGATACTTGGTGTATCAACTTCTCGAGGGCATAACTTTGGCATATCTGTTTGCAGTGCACAATATATCGTTTGAAAGGTATTGACGAGGTACTTCATTTCACATGCTTAATCATGCCTTTGTCTATTATTAAGGTTCTCAATTGCGAAAAATATTCATTTAGGCCCTCAAAATGGCCCCGAAAGTTTAGGAACCGAAGACTGCTAAAAATATTAAATTTCCAAAGAACTATTTTGAGTCAATTGGATGATCTGAAAATTGAAAGCTGACTTGTTATGCTATGCAAGCACCCTCTACTTCGTTAAAATAAAATTTACAGGACCTTGCTTCATGTGTTAAAATATGCAAGATAAATTATGTGTTAAGTTCATGCTTCTTCCTTTAAATGTTCATGTGTGAGAAAATGTTCTTTTAAATGGTTAAATATGTTCTTTAAATGAATACACAGCAACATAACTTGCAACAAATAAACCATCAAACTCACAACAATAACAAGATGATAAAGGAGTTCACCCCTCTCCGGGCTACATCTCCTTGAGCCTCCATCAATGGACTTGGCTCTCTGGGATTAATTTTTCAAAGATTATTTTACAAGATTCTTCTCAACTCCAATGGAAAAATAGACTATACCATTGGGATCAGAATACATAAAAACCCCAAAAATGACTAATAAAACTCTGAAAACGGATCATGGCTCATCTGGGCATGACCTCTTCTACATGTGGCCTTAAGCTTCCATGAGATTCTCTATGGAAAAAACACCTGTAAAAGTCCTCAAAAGCCTCTAAAACTTGTCCCAATGTGTTCATATCATAACAATTAGCCAAAAATGATTATTCAGTCACAGAAAACAAACTTGGACTCACCAAAAAATGACCTCAATCAATGAGGGCTTCAAGCTCCCTAGAGCTTCCTGAAACTTCAATGGTTAAAAACCTGCAAAATAAGTCTTCAAATGGCTATGAAAATAGTTCCAATGGATTCAAAATGTCCAAAAACCCCTAGCTGGGCTTTTACGGCACCTCATTCAGCCAAAAAATGAAAAAGATAGGCCTCCTGCCATTTTCTTGCTTCAAGCTTGTTGTCTCTAGTTCGCCAAAACGCACCTCTATGTGCTCTGACCAAGAACATGCTCCAAATTCATGCTAAAACCTAGCACACAAGAAACCGCAAAAACTGACCAAACTGTAGGATGGTTAGGGTGCGCCCAGCCCCTAACCGCCAACGCCACGATCACAAGGTCACCATGTGACCACGCGCTATAGCAAAAGATCTTTGTTTATAAGGGTGAATGAAACAATGACAAATGGCAGCAAGTGGTAACCGTTTCAAACCATCCAAACTCCTGCACATTTGTTTTAACTATGGTCATATATTAAACACATAATAAAACCATGGTTTAGATCATTGTAAACGCGCCCTCCGTGTATATATATATATATATATATATATATATATGGGTCATGTGGTAAAACATACGACCGGAGCTGGAATCCATTTAAAATGCACACGTGTTCCATGTGGCAAGTGGGCGGAGGTCATATGTAATGGATTGCATAACCGGGGGCTGGGACTAAGCCCCAGCCCGGACCCCCGCCAACTATTAAACAAATCCAATTCAAATAAATACAAACCCATATAGTTAATAAGAACCAACGTATGGCACACCGGTTGGGCGGCCATTGCCAAATCTTTGCATGGTGGGGAGGTCCAAGGTTCAAGTTCGGTGGACTCCATAAAATTTTGAACAAACAACCAATACAATGGTGCCACGTGGCAGCCCATGACTGGGCCACGTGGCACCACGCCATTTGCTCAATAAATGCCACATGTTGCAATGTGATTCACCCAAATCTACCAATGAGTGAAGACCACATCATCATCGACCACCTGGATGTACAACCTTTGTCATGTCAGGGTTCGGTCATGCCACATTAGCATCCGTACGGACTATATGGACTGCACAGTCAGCGTCCCCTTTTCTTACATGTTTGGAAATTCGAACAGATCATGATATCTCTCTCTCTCGACGTCCGTTTGAACCCAAACGAGTTGCGTTGGGTTCATGATAATGAGGGCTACGCCCTCATTCATTTTGAGGCAATTCCATGAATGTTGATTTTTGAGCTAAATTTTGACCCCTGGTCCAGATTTTGATCATGCCTTTCCACTGAAAGGATTTTAGACCCACAAAAGATTATGATTATTTATCTAAGCTTCAATACTCTTTTTCTTTCAAGTTATATCAATTGATTCTACTTGAAATGTCTTTTCGATAATCACCTGGATACTTTGACATTCCTTCCACTACAACTAGCTATATCCCTCAACCATTGTTCTCTGGTTGCTGCTGACCCACTATTCTCTTTGTGCTTAGAAGATTTCCAACCTTCTCACTGAGAATCAAGTCCCTCTTTTGAACTCTTTGGCATCAAAACAATCAGCTCTCCAATGGCTGCAAAAACTTTCCTACGACATCTTGTCACAAGCCAAGAAAACCATCAATCTTGAAAACAAATTATACAAGACTGAAAAATGATGCCAACAAAGTATTTTTCTCTTCAAGAAAATGGTCACATATTGTACTTCATCAAAGAACATGGCGTTTTCCTGCATCTTGGTGTACTCAAAATTGACTTACAAGTCAACAAACACCATCGACTAAACACAAGTCGAAAAACATGATCAACACAACATAGTCATTAGAAAACATCGACACAAGTCGAAACTCATTTGAAACATATCAATCTTCCCAAAATGACAAGTCAACAAACATGATACACAATCATGTTACAATCATGAGTCATTCATGATGAACTATCACCAGATTCACTACTTACACATACAAAAACAAATGCATGTGCATGACTCTTCAACTGTCCTTCCAGTACAAACATAAGTACATAAAACTCGTAACATGTGGGTACATAAGAGTTGCATATGAAAAATATATATGGTTGTAACAAGTGAACATCATATCCATATTTTACATCCTCCTGGCGAAGTTGTGCAACAACAAAAATGCCTTGAAACAAATTGCATTCACATGCAAACTTGCATCATACAAGTTATGATAAACTGCTGCAACTTGTCATGCTCTCAACATAGATGCATACATAAGGCTGAAAAGTGCATCTACAACAGAAAATGAAAGCCTTACTTGCTCAAGAAATCCAACCATTTCTTACCAAGCCAACTCAACGGTGACTTTTTCTGCTGAAAATCGTCCTCTTGTGAATCATCTTGACACACATCAATGATGGAATCTCCTCTTCCATTCTTGCCAATCTCTTTATCCATCTACTTCTTATGATGTGGATGAGTGGTTGGATGCAATGTTCAACATTGGTCAATGAGATGACCCCTCTTCTGACAATGAGTGCAAATCTTTTGCATCCTCTTTTCACGTTGTCTTTGCTTGAAAAGTTTCCTGAAAGTGGTCAATCTTTTCCAACATTTTGAAATATGATGGTTATATAAACCACAATATGTACATGGATTCTTTCTTCCATTTTTACATACAAATTTATCATGTTTAACATAATCAAAAGAAACTGAATGATAAGAGGTATTATACCTTGAACATTCACCTTTATCGCCTCTTTGAGGAGATGAATTTGAAGAGTTACAAGCTCTCCTTTGAAGACCAACAAATCTGTTCTTGTCCTCATCACTGTCACAACTCTTTTATTTCACACATTTGCATTCATCTTGAACACAAGCCTTGCATGCTGAAGGGATTGAACTTTCAACAAAAGTTCTTGAACTTTCACCTTTATAGCCTTCTTGAGGAAGTGAACTTGAAACAAAATTTGTTCTTGGAACTTTTTCCCTTGTCTCCTCAACTTTGGAATCTACTCCATCTCTTCGTTCATATCCAAGACCACAATACTTGGGTCTCTCTTCAACAACAATAGGCTCAACAATGCCTTGTGCATGCTTGCCTAACCCTTTACCTTCATAGCCCATTTTTAACAATAACTTGGACCCTATTCCTCTTGTGTGATTTTCAAAAACACCAAAACATTCATCTTGTGGGGAATTAGAAGATAAAGTAACCTTACATACCTTATGTTCATGCATGTACTTGGTAAGGGTTTCCTTTGCCTCATGGAGTTGAATCTCCATCTCATGCAACTTTTCAAGAAGATGGTCTTTGTCCTTCTTCATGGCCATCAACTTCTCTTCAAGGGCAATGCTCTCCTTTCTATCTTCACATATCTCTTTCATCACATCTCTCATGGTTAGTAATTCCTTCAACATCTCTTTGTCAAATAACTTAGATAATGAAGATGTATGAGAACTATCAATGTTTGAAGCTTCCTCCATCCTTG
>JZKD02S0123735.1:290745-304249 GCA_000966675.3 Picea glauca
ATGCAACTTTTAGAATGCACAAATTAATAATTGTTTGTAGTTCCATTGTAAATTTGTGATGAGAATATATATGGATGAGAAAGTAACAATTTGTTTGGATGTGTAAATATTGAATTGCAAAAAGGAGGGTCTTGGTAATGGAAATATACTAAGACCATGAGGAATACCAATGTCTGTTGGTTGTAAGAAGCCAAATTGTTATGAGAAGGAAATATCATGCTTCTGAACTCTAGTTCCAATATGGAATAGATCTGAAAATGAAATGAAAATGTGGGGTTAAAAATATGTAGGTAACAGATTTGAAATTTGATTGAAGTTGGTAATGGTATCTCACCAATTGTTGTATGCATATGAACACAAGTGACATGAAAATATTTGTCCAGGGAGGATAGATGGTGTCTTTCCAATAACAAAGTATGTAAGAGGGCCACTATTTAGACAACATAACTTTGTGATAAGTCATGATCATCATAAGAATTTTGTTTTGTGGTAACATGAGTTGAAGGGATGTTATTGGTAGAGCAAGGAAAAGAGACTCCTTGGTAAATCTTGGGGGATGTTTCTACTATAAGACTCAACAACGTATCTAAAACTCTTCTTATGCGAGAAAGCCTATGCAGGAAAGATGGATCGCCCGAGGGACCGTATAGTAGAGAAGGGGATTCTTGAGCCCGAGCCCACAAAGAGAGTGACCACAAGAAAGAGGAGATTTCAATAGCTCATGTGAAAGGCTCGGTGGAGTCTTTAAAAAAATTTCATATATTGAAAAGGATCATGTACAGAATGGGTATGAAAAGCAACGACAATGAGTTGAGTAAGCATGACATCCATATGGATGTAGATCCATGAATTAAATCGATAAGTATTGTGTTGATGTGTAAATTTTTCATTTCGAATTATGAACATAAATGAAATGTTCATACATGAAATTTCTAATAATATGCATGCTTTTTTAAATTGTTGTACACATGTACTAATGTCAAGAGTCTGGGAAAGGACCACACCAATAAAAGGAAGACATTACAAAAGCAGTTGAAATACAAGGCATGGAAGGTGTTGTTTAGATCAAAAGAACATTGAGGATGATGTTCCTTTAAGGGGGAGGGTATCATAATACCTTTGTTTCTACCAGTATGTAATCAATCATGTTTAATGGTTTCCACGAAATGGCATGCAAACAATGTAAATGTATTAATGATAAATCGAAAATTCCAACAACGGACTATGGGGGTGAAGCCTTGAGTATTGACCATGATACCATGAGAGGGATTAGTGAGGGGCAGGAAGAGAGTTCATATGTAAAAACCCCAAGCCACCTTGGTGAATAATGTGAAGGAAATGATCATATTTACTCTAACTTGCAGCTAAATCCAAATGGTTAATGGGAAGAAGTTGGTAGTTGAAAAAAAAAATACTCTCCATGAATGCATATATGGAAAATATGGCGAGGACAACAGGGGCTACCAGCCAAAGGCATGACAGAATACCAATTCTTAGTCCGGGATTGACCCAAAAAGTTCCTTCTAGTATAAGTAAGAGGACAAGTTAAGTAATTTTCTATGTGGGGCATGCAAGAGAATAATTCACAAGGGAAAACGGAGGGATGTTGACGTTTAGAGAAGAGAAGGGATGTGTTTTGGTGATCCATGGAATTAGATCTGTTGTAAGAGAATGTTCAAGTAAGAAAAGATAATTCTTTGATGGTATCATGGCTTGGCACGGGGGTGGCCTGCAACCCAAGTGATTGAGCATGCAGAGACTATGTTTGTGAGGAAAGTAAAACACCTACATCAATTGGTTGGATACATCTTGTGAACAGATAACTATATCATATACTTTGTGCAGTAGTATTAATGGTATGGTTGGATTCCTATGATTATGTGTAATAATGTATATGTGGTCAATGGTGTTGATATTGTACTAATTGAAGCCATTGTACTTGTATAATAATATGTCTAAATTGAATTGCATTTGTATTGCATGGATAAGTAGGAGGACCCTTCGTTTTACCTTAATGGATTAAAGAAACAATACAATTGATTTCCTCTAGTGAACTTATCTTTACATATATCAATATGTTTGTGCCTCATGGGTGCGTAGAAAAGTATTTCTATAGGGAAATACCTATGAAAAGAAAATAGGCTTATAGACTAAGACTCCACAATACCCCTAGGAGGAATGGATAGTGTGTCCTGAGATAGGAATGGGAATGTGTCAGTGCCTAAGGGAGGCCTTTTTGGGGTTCAAAGAGTCTTAACTCTTTAGTGGAATCCCATGTCCTAGTATAGGTAGTTCGCAGAACATGAATCTCTACCTAAAGTGGTGAAGTAGGAATTCCTTAGTAGTTTTCTGGAGCAAGGACAAAGATCTTAAATTCATGGTAAGACCTTAGAAAAGACTTAAAATAATGTTTTTAATGGCTAAGTCCAAATCCATACTGATAATATGTATAAAACCCATATTTTGATCCTGATGGAATAACAACCATTGGATTGGCATGACGAATAGATCCAGTCATCCATCGTAGGGTACCATTTAGAATAAGTTGTAGTCCTGGAGGAAATGCACTCCAAAGGAGGGACTTCGAGGAAAGATTTGGATCATTTATTGGATCCAGGATTAGATTAAATCTTAGTCATTGATCTATCGTAAGGGCCTAACAAGTTCTTGGCGAGTAGTGACAAGGAGATCACGTCACCCCAACCAAGGTTCTTGGGGCATGTGTCAACACCTGGAAGATTGAAATAGATAATTTGTGATGATGTGTAGACCCACCTCATCTCATGTGTAATTGTGTGAGTGGTGCCACATGTCATACTAGGAGACTGATACACATGGCAATGGATGCCTAGGTTGAAAGAACAAAGTGGCTTCATATTCAAGGTGGACAACATCATCTCAGTCTGATGGTCGAAGCTTCTCTTGAGGTTAAAGTAGAAACACTCTGATAGGAGATCTCTGAGAGCCAATATGGACCGTTGATTTATCGTGAATGGAGGAACTCGGAGAGGAGATCTAGGTCATTGATATTTCATGATCGGAGGAACTTTGAAAGGTGATATAGACCATTGATATCCTACCGAAAGGCTCAAGAGGGTGATGTGGATGGTGCCATGTGTCAAGAAAGGATTATGTCAGGTGCCATGATTACATGACACCTATATGTGAGAATTTGTGGGAATATGAATGGCATGGGTCATGTGGAAAGGGTGCGACATATCCATTAGAGATTGCACCACATGTCAACGTGACTCAAGTTTCTTTAGATAGAACCTTGTGTTGGTTTATGAATTCCACATGTCATCCCAGGTGGAAGGAAGTGGCAGGGCCATGTGTTAGGACATGTGGAAGTTATCATTTCATTAGGGATGACATGTGTCTCAAATGGAATTGTTGACGAGATAGGAGTAGTCTGCGGAGGACACAAAAACCTTTATAGAATAGACCGCAAGTTAGATGGTTAGATCTTTGCATGGTAAGATCTCGATCATTCATTGGAGTTTGAAAGGTTAGCAAGGTCGTGTGATGGCCAAAAATGTCAACAATGACACAGGCTTTGGAGACTTTAGGGGAGTTGTTGATATGTAGATAAGTGAGAGAGATATTCGTCATTAATTTTCTTCTGACTCATTCGAGAGAGGTTGATGTCATTATGATGTGAGGATACCAACATGGAAGTTAGTGTGGTTGAGTAGTGACATATGTGACTATGTAATTGACCGATAAGACAAAACTGGGCCTCGTCGGGCAAGGAGGTCCTCTGGACCTTCATTTTATTTCTAGTCATTGGATCTACGAGCCAGTGAATATGGTTTTTTTATTTTTAATGTACCGTCACCATGGGTAGTAGGATCACAAGTTAGGAGAATGCTGATAACGAAATAGATCGACAAAATATTGAGGTTCATAGATCCTAACGGAGATGTGAAGACAATATCTAGACCATTGATTTAGGCATAATGTCATCATGTCATAACAGAAGGACCTATTAGGTGTTGTTATGAAACACCAACAACGAAAAAAGGATGAAACATCTCCACCATTGGTTCGTGCATGGTAGATAGTCAATCTTGATCATCATATCGAGAAACGTAATATGGGAGGAGAGTTAATTGTTACACACGTTAGACTCAAGGACTCACTTAGGGTCATTAGATGATCAATGTGAGGATCGTCAGATCTAGGATGGGTCTGATTAATGGATCATCATTGGAAATTTTGGTTGGGGTGTTGACGATAACCCTTATTTTAGTTTGGATCATTGATGCAACTAGAGCTGTAGGATTCTCATCCCAAGGATGGTTGGGTCTGGCACATTCCTAATATGGGATCGTCATCGAAAATTTTAGTGTTGGGGTGTTTGAGGCTCTGTGTGAGTAAAACCTCGACGATGAAAAAGATAGGTCAAAGGATTGGGAACATGAACTTAATGTTTCCAGTGGAAAATTCCACATCATATGGCATAAGTATTAAGATACAATGTGGATTCCACATGGAAGTAAGGTTTCCTTGGGCCAATGAAGGCCCGAGAACTTTGAGAAGTCGTAAATTTTGATCCAAAGCTTGGTTTGGAGCATAGTGACTGTCATTGGAAAGATCTTGATGAGTAGAAGATAATGGTTCTCTGGAGAAGAGGTATTGAGATGATTAATGAAAATTTAAATTTTAATACCCCATCCCTTAAAAGGGTACTTAGGGGGTTGGGTTTGTTATATTGATCAACAAACTCTTCATTTCAATTCTCTCAAAATTCCTACTAACTTTACTAACTCTAACTTAAGCTAATTGACTAATAAGTTTTTTTGTTGTTTCAAAAGTTTTCTACAACCATCTTAACATACTCTAATTTGTTGCATACATTTCTCTAATAGTGGTCAAATATACCCATAAATTGCATCTAACAATTGGATAATGTTCTATTTAGTAAATGCTAAATTTTTATAGTGAATTGTTGCAATTCTGATGTGTAATTTTTTAAGTTGTTATAATTTGTCTATTGCTATTGTACTATTATAAACTACTACAATTTCATATTTTTACTATCTGGTGTCTTAAAGAGGTATTACTTTCATGCTTGTACTTGGAAATCATTATCTATTGCTATAAGTGTTATTGTTCTTGGAAAGTACTTGAACCATCTCATTACCTCTTATTTATCCTTAACCTAGACCTTGACTTAGGTGATCAAGAGAGGGGGAAATAGACCTAGTTAAAAAAAAATATACTTTGATCCCTTGAGGTCACTAGAGAATCCTCCCCTATGGTGTACCTTCTCCATCACTAAAATGAGGGGATTTATTTCTAAGGTGATAGTGGTAGGTTTTCCTGTAGTTACAAAAGATTTGGGAATCTTATGTTGGGATCTGTACAACCACAAATATAGTGATAACATTTTTGCACTGTTTTTGGCGAGGATTGAGTCACTCTCCTCAACAACATATCTTTGGTAAGCTTAGCATGAATCTCTTATATTACAATATTACATTTCAAATCCACTAAGGTAGTTCCCTCACTTTCCTCTGATAATCCTAGAGGGATCATTTCGTGACTCCATTGATACATTTTGAGTTGTTTTCCAAGTGATGGAATTGTGACTTTTCAAAAATGGTTTCCTTGTATTGATTTTGAAATCATCCTTGGATACCAAAACAAATATAATGATGGATGGCCATAAAATTTTCCAAAATTCAATGGAAAAGTTGTTACCCATGTTGTAAAGTTCTTAAAATACATGCGTGGTATGGGGGAGACTGAATATGTACAAATACAATGGTTTGTAGTCTCACTATCATTTGATGTACAGGATTGGGTCAAAGAGACTTGAAAAAAAAAAAACCATCTTCTCTCTCACAACTGTCATTAGTAATTTTCTTGAGTATAGGAATTCACAATATCAGACATATGAAGACACTCTTCAAGAATTGACAACACCCCTTAAAAAGGAAGAACCCTTCTCAGATCCTCTTATAAGTGACCTTAGGGAATCACACTATGGCCTACAAGAAGATTCTATTGGGAATTCTCATCCTCGTGATGAAAACAATATGTTGGTAGTTGCTCCACTTATTAAGGATGAAGAACTAGAATAGTGTGAAGACTTCTCCCAAAGGTTAAAGAAGAGTGTCAAAGAAGATACCAATTTTTTCAAGGAATTGGTTGATCAACACATAGATATACATCTGTTAATTGACCTTTTTGCACAAATACGAGAAGAACATGACCACAAATTGGAAAAATATGAAAAAAGTATTGAAACTTTAGGAGAGGAAGATATTGCTAAGGTACACTTCATCATAAAAATGTTATGTGTCATCATGTGAGAGAAGTATGACTAACCTTAGGTTTTATCCAATATTTTGGAGTTAAATGTGGAGGGAGAAGAATGGGATTATTTAGAAAACACAAACCTTGATAGAGCTTCCCCTCCAAACAAACAAGCAAGTGATGAAGAGTTTATTAACAAAGAGCTTACATATATTGAGAATTCCTTGGATGAGAGCCTTCAAGATGTTCCTCCATTTGATAAAGTCATCCAATCTCCTGTCCCTCATACACATGAAGAAAATAATGTGGTAAGTTATACTCGTTTCCAAGTTTTTGATGATTCTCTATTCTATGATTTGGAAAGTGAAGAAGTCCTACAGGAACCCTAAGATACACTAAACCTTTCATGTCATAACAAAATTGATGATGTGATTGACAATATTGGTGATTTTATACATGTTGGGAAACATAAATGGGATGTGATTTGTCCTAGTGATGATTACATTTATGACATTGAAGGTCATTTTCAATTGTTGATTTGTCCTAGTGATGATTACATTTATGACATTGAAGGTCATTTTCAATTGTTTCCCTTAGAACAACCATATGTGGTGACTAAAAACTCAAATATGTGGAAACATCGAGATGAAATGGTCACAAATTTGTTCTAACACCCTAGATATGACTTATCACAATGTTCTCATGATGATTTTTGGTTGCATTTTGGGGGGTTTGATACTTATTCTTTTGGGAACTTGGATTTATTCTATGAATAAAATTTTCAACCACCATTGTGCTCAAATTTTGATGAGGGTAAGGTCATGATCTTCTTGGAGCAGGACCTTTGTGACAAAATCTTATATCCTTCCCCTTTTCCACCTTGTTATTCTACTATAGATGTGATTGGTGGTTTTATTTTTGATGGTCACTTGCTTGTTGGAAAGAGTTGTTTTGAAACCAAGGTTTGATGTGGGCCTTTTTAGTTTCACAAACAAAATCAACAAGCCTTGAATTGGGAGAAAATGTGTTTCTCTAGGCATGCTTTGATCCCTTGCCTTTCTCCCTCTTATTCCATGGAAAACCCTAGAGTTTTACTTAGGTTCCTTCTCATCCCCTCTCGAACTTAGAGTGTTAGATTTGTATCTGAGGATGATGATATTCATTCATGTAATTTTATTGGCCTTGTCCTATGATGGATAGGGAAAGGTTGCGTTGATACCTCCTTGCATGATTTTTTCCCTCCCTCCCAGGTCCATGTGATCCAGGATATTTTCATCGATGTGACTTATTAAATAATTGTATTAAATGAGCATAAAATGAAGTGCACCATAAATAAGGAATAACTCAATAATGAAGGGACATATGCATCAAATCTGAACACAAAAACTTGATAACAGAGTTTGTCCCTAGTGGACTATGTCTTTGGGTTTTTCTCTCAAATGTGTAGTCCTTTTTATTAACTCAGCAAAAGAATTTGGAAAAATGCATAAGTATACCTCATTCTGGAGTTAATCTAAAAAATCTTTTCTCAAATCAAAAAACAAACCTCACCATTGAATTCATGGTGTCGAATTACGCAAAACCCAATGTCTCCACGCCTCAATATGAGTCTGGCACTTTCAGGCCCATGACAAATTTTGTCTCGGCTTTCGTGCATGCACCTGCAATAAATTCATGGGAAAATTTCTCATTTTCAGTGCCTCCATTTGTACGGTCACGCACCCTAGTCTGACCCCAATGCTTTGGAAAAAACCAAATTTTAAATAAAATTGGGGGCAGATTTACCAGCGAGATCGGTTGGCTTGTTGGTTGGTGGATATATATTTAGGATCTTTGTTGGAGGAGGTTACGGGGTCAAGCCAGTAGACATCCATTTTAATACATTGTGGGATATATGTATGTGTGTTATTGTTTGGGCCCATGCTAAATTTTGAGTATGGTTTGATATGGCGGATCTCGCCAGATCTGGTGGCGAACATCACCCCTACGTGAAGTCCTCGCCCTTATGTCCAGGATGATATCTTCCTTCAACTCTGTAATATACCAGATATAAAAAGTATGCAGAACATAAATAAAATGATAGAAATGGAAGAATAATAGTAATATAACCAACATAATCTCCACAATAACACAGAAATGATATAAGAACAACAACAGAAATAGCACTTTGATTTAGAAAGCAATGTTCATGGGCCTCCTCGAGGGGGCAACCTCTAGCTGAGTAGCACTCTGTTACAATAATCTCCAAGCTAGGGTTTTCATACCCTCGACCCTTATTTATACTAAATATGTCTATCAGGAGAAGCATCTAGAGGAAGATCCTTCTAGAAGCGAAAGCTTCTATTAGGTCTTCTTACATCCACCTTATTCTATTTTATTGAAATGCCTTATTAATATTGACCTTTATTACATCCGAATATATTGATCTACCTATGTGCGGGCTAGGACCCTAACATGTCTTCCCCCTTAAAAGCAGCCTTGTCCTCAAGGCTTGATATGTGGAAACTGCTACAGAATGGTAGTTGGTTCCCAAGTGGCATCTACTAGAGTTGTATCTTTCCACTGGACTAGCACTTCCTTGATGGTTCGTTGATGCAGGTGACGCTCACGCTGGTCCAAAACTGCTTCTGGTTGTAGCCAAATGGATCCTTCTTCAACTAACTTGGGAAGGTTGGTTTGAATTTGGCACCTAGTTCCAATCACCTTCTTTAAGAATGAAACATGAAAAACAGGATGTAGCTTAGAATGACTAGATAGAGATAACTGATAGGCGACTTTTCCCACATGCTTGAGAACTGTATAAGGACCATAAAATTTGGGTGCTAGCTTCTGACACTTCTCGACCTTGAGGGAAATTTGCATGTATGGTTGCAGTCGCAGAAACACCTGATCCCCTTCTGCAAATTGGCATTCAGAGAGACCTTGATCTGCTTGTTTCTTCATGCGATTTTGTGCCATGACCAATTTCTCTTTAAGGGTATGAAGAATATCCTCTCAAACTGTAAGTGTTTGGTCAACTGCCTGGACCTTCGAGGTACCTGGTAAGTATGAGAGAAATAAAGGTGGATTCTATCCATATATCACTTCAAAAGGAGTCATACGTGTAGCTGTATGGTAGGAAGTGTTGTACCACCATTCAGATAGGGGTAACCATTGAGCCCACTGATTTTTCTTTTCATAGGAAAAACACCTTAGATATGTTTCCAAACACTTGTTGACACTTTCTGTTTGACCATCAGTCTAGGGATGATATTATGTCCTTAGATGCAATTGGGTGCCCTGTAGCTTAAACAGTTCTTGCCAAAAATTGCTTATGAAAGTTGGGTCACGATTAGAAACAATAGAGTGTGGCATGCCATGAAGCTTGAAGACCTGGTCCATGAAAATTTGATCCACCGTGGATGTAGTAAATTGGTGTTGAACAGTGCAAAAATGAGCATACTTGGAAAGGTGATCCACAACCACCATTATGACTGATTTATTTCCCGATTTGGGTAAGCTGATAATAAAGTCCATAGAGATATCCTTCCAAATAGCAGGTGGAATCAGAAGCGGTTGTAGTGTGCCCAGAGATTTGACTGTTTCTCCCTTGTTGCATTGACACACCTCACTTTCAATGACAAAATTACGGATGTCATGTTTCATACCATCCCAGAAGAAAGAACATTTGACCCTGTCATAGATTTTGGTGAACCCGGAGTGCCCCGCTATGGGTGTAGCATGAAGCTCAAAAAGTACAGTGGATTTAAGCTTTGATTGTTTACTTAAATACAAATGGATTTTGTATTGAAGCTCATCCTGGAGCCAAGAGTACCCTGGGGGAGCTGGAACATTGGTCTGCAATTGCTAGATCAGATGTGAACTTTTGGGATATTGTAGCCATTCCTGGCGCGCAGCTTGGAGCCAATCTGGTACAATGAAGGAAAGAGAAAAAAGGGATCCTTCTTCTTCATATTTTTGGGACAATGCATCCACCACCACATTGTCTTTTCCCTTCTTGTAAATGACCTCATAATCATATCCAAATAGCTTAGTCACCCATTTTTGTTGCTCCCGGGAGGAAATGCGTTGTTCCAGAAAATACTTGAGGCTTTGATGGTCTGTCTTAATTTGGAAATGTTGCCCCGAGAGATAAGTGTTACACATTATTTTCGTCATCCCTATGATCGTTAATGATGTAAACCTATCTTTTTCCTTCAGAGGGGTCAGTGGCCTGAGTTCCTGAAGAGAGAAGGGAGAAGAAATTTTCCTGAGAAAAGAAGTTGCATTTTCCTTTGTAAAAGCCCTGTAAAAAAGGAAGTTCGCAGATTGCTATATAGACAGGGTGCGAGAGTGCCTAATTCTCGCAGGTTTCACCATAGCTAGGGTGTGAGATGTTCACAGGTTTCTCTATAGGCAGGGTATGATAATGCCTACATGTGGGAAAAACAAGTGTTTTCTCGAATCTTTTAGAAGGAGAAACTTCGATGGTGAGGTGGCATCCAAATGGTTTGGATCTTACTCGCTTTCATGATTTAGTGGGATCATCCTAACCTCCTCACCTTATCCTCTTCAACTTATAAAAAAAGAGGAGTTCTCATGGAGAAAGTTATATTTGGTTAGCTTTGGAGATTTTGGGATTAGCTTGGATTGGATTGAGTTTTGGAGATTTTTAGCTTGGCGAGATGAGCCACTTTGTCAAGAGAGATGGTGAATATTATCATATCTGTGCTCTCATAATTCTTGGAGTGAAAGTGTGTGGGGAATAAAGGACAGTTGGAAGGGACCTTACGACATCAAGGCCATGGTTGTAATCTCTCTTTCACATTTAATATGATACAGTAATATGATTCTTTCATATAAAGCTTGTTGTGTTTTATTGTATGATTCCTTGATCACATACATAGGTTTATATTGAGTTTATGTTATTACTATCACTTTGGTTGGTTTTGTTATTTTGCAGGATCATCACTGTATGAGTGTTGAAATGGAGCTAGGATGGCGATAGCGAGAGGAAGTGACATTTAAATGGTATGTCACCTATACCTCTTTAGTTAGTAAATTCAATATTTAAAACTTAAGGAAAGCATCATGTTCTGGTGTGTTTTGTTCTAGATCTAGATGGATCTAGGGAGATCATTTGAGTCGCCAATTTTGTTAGTGTCTTCACCTACCGATTAGTCTGATAATAATAAGGCCGCCACAGATCAACGACATGCAGAATAGCCAACATTTCCTTTTCATAGATGGGTTTGCCCAGATTCCTTTCAGATAGTTTTCTGCTGGTGAAAGCCAAAGTTCGACCCTCTTGCATAAGGACAGCACCAATTTCTTTCCCTGAGGCATCACATTCCAACACAAAGGTCTTTTTGAAATCAAGAAGGGCCAGAATCAGAGTGGTGCACATGGTTGTCTTCAAGGTTTGAAAATATTAAGCAGTGGCTGGAGTCCAAGTGAAAGAGTTCCTTTTGAGGAGATTCGTGAGAGGTGTTGCAATCTTGCCATAATTCTTAACAAACTTGCGATAATACCCTATTAAGCCTAGAAATCCATGAAATCTTTTGAGAGTATTTGGGTGTGGCCATTCTTGCATAGCTTCAATATTTTTCGGATCCACCCTGATGCCATCCTTGCCAACCAAATGACCCAAGTATTCTACTTCTGAGGCACCAAAAGCACATTTAGACTATTTCAAGAAAATTTTGTGCTAAGAGAGTAGATGGAGAACTCGATCCACATGAGTAAGATGGCCTATCCAGGTTTTTCTATAGATTAGGATATCATCAAAGAAAACCAATACAAAATGATGAGAAAAGGACAGAAGACATGATTCATGAGGCTTTGGAAGGTGGAGGGGGCATTACACAAGCCAAAGGGCATGACCAAAAACTCATAGTGGCCCTCATGAGTTTGAAAGGCCGTCTTGGGAATGTCTACCTCCTTCATACGTATCTGGTGATAGCCCGAGAGAAGATCAAGTTTAGTAAAGAATTGGGTGCCACACAATTCATCCAGGAGGTCATCAATGACAAGAATGGGAAATTTGTCTTTAATGGTCAATTTGTTGAGGGACCGAAAGCCAGTACACATTCTCCAATGACCTTATTTCTTCATGACCATGACTACAGGAGAAGAGTAAGGGCTTGTACTAGGGAATATAATGCCTATAGTAAGGATTTCCTAGACCATTTTCTCAATTTTATTTTTTTGTGAAAAGGGGTGGAGATACGGATGAATATTGGGAGGAAGGCTTCTAGGTACAACGGGAATGGAATGATCATGAACACCGCGGGAAGGAGGGAGCCCTTGGGGAGTGGAAAATACAATTTTGTGTTTAGAAAGGAGGGCTTGGAGGTTTTCTGGCACTGGGGGTGTCTCTGTTGCTTGTATTGCATGGAGTTGGGCAATGACACTAGAATGACCATTTTTGGGCAAATTTTCCATGCAATGGGAACTAATGACCTCAGGTGAACCAGTCGTGATGCCTTGGAATTTATATTGGTGGCCTTCCTAGTCAAATTGCATGGTTAATGCCTTAAAATCCATGAGAATGGGACCCAAAGTCCTTAACTAGTCTGCACCCAACACAATGTCACAACCACCCATGTTGATAGAAAACATATGGGATTTTAGCTGGTAGTCACCGATCTGGAGACGCACATTTTCATAGTTCCCTCCACATTTCATGGAACCACCATTTGCAATCATGATTTGGAAATAGTTGACGGCATGGATGTAGCAATGAGTTTCTTGGGCAATGCGATGATGAATAAAATTATGGGTTCTTCCATTATCAACCAAAATGATGACCTTTCGATTCTTGATGTAACCGATTAACTTGAGGGTTTGGAGGGCAGAGAAGCTATTGAGAGCATTGAGGGAAATGATTGGTTCCACTTCAGGAGGGTCTGAGGGAGGGGTTATGTCAGTGATTTTAGGTGACTCGAGCACAAGGGGAGTTTCAACATCCTCTTCCGAAATATCCTCAAAGATGGCCATAAAAATATTTTTTTCCTTACACTTGTGGCCCAAGAAATATTTGTCATCACAATTATAACAAAGGCATTTGATTTGGCATTCAGCCATCTCATCTCTAGTCAATTTTTGGATCTTTAATGGGGCAGAGGTGTTAGAAAAATAGGACCACGGAGCAATAAAATAAAACAAATGCAGAAACAAAACACAGAAGACACACAATACAAGAGAAACACAGATTTACGTGGTTCACCCAGTGTGGGCTACGTCCACCAGAGAAATTGCC
>JZKD02S0123735.1:310934-365173 GCA_000966675.3 Picea glauca
CATAATCTCTACCGTTAGATCTGCGACCTTATAATGAATGGTCCAGATTTACAATGAAATTACAATATACTTTTATAAGGCAATTTTTTCTTCGGGGGCTTTGCCCCCGAACCCCTGCTGGGGGCCCACTTGCCCCCAGACCCCCCAATCGGGGGGATGGAGCCCGTAGAGGGGGTACCCCCCCTCTGCACTCCCCCATATGGAAGAGTGTACATACTTCTGGGGTGTAAATACTTCATGGGGTATAAACACGGCTGAAAGTAAGGACCTCTGAATCAGGAAGATAATCAGGCTCCACAACCAACAAGAGGGAGTAGTGGGATTTCTAGGTTTAGGGTGAAGGATAAAGGAGGGTTTACGGTTTTGAGAGGATACAGCCTATTGTGATTCTTTAGATTTTTTAGTACCCTCCACCCAACTCAAAGTTCAATCCATGAGGACATGGGCTTGAATCTCCTCCTTGAGGCCACTGATAAAACACTCTCAAAATAAAGCATCATTCATGCCCTCTGTTAAAAAATCCAGGTGCTCAAAGGCATCCATGAAGTATTCTATTGTTCTTGATTGTTTCAACTTTGTCAAACGGCCCAAATGGTTGGTTTCAGTGTCAAATAATTCATAAAGCTCAGTCACAAATTGGGTCCAAGAAATATACCCTTGACGGGAAGTTTTTCTGCATTGCCACCATTGCCAACGTTCTTGATCTAGATGGAGAACACCATACCAAAGTTTGGCCAAGTCATTTGTAATGCCGTATAAAGAGAAATAATGTTCCATTTGGGTGACCCAACCAGTGGGGTTCGAGCCATCAACTTTGGTCACATCCACCCATGGAAGGCGTAGGTCACGTTGAAAGTGATGGGGCTGAAAGGTATGGGAATGGGAGGAATGTTCAACTTCAGTCTTTGGAGGTGAATCAGAGAAAGGGTCATCGGTAGGGATCTTCAGTTTGGTGCAGAGTGATACAAAGATAGATTCAATATGGGTGGTCAGTTCTTGTTTGACTTCCTCCATTGAGGACTACATGGTTGTATTTATGGTTGTATTGATGGATGAATTGATGGAGGCAACATTAGCACTAAGTTGTTTCACTTCTTTTTGGGTCTCAAGGAAACCAGATTGCAAGGTCTTGAAGCAAGCTTCCAGGTCTTGGCTACGGGGATGGGCCATGGGGATGGGTGAACTGAAAAGGGGTGGGCGGGGTCAAAAATTTTGCCGAAAAATGATATGGTGGAATCTGATAAGAGGGAAGAGATGAATCCAATTGAATTGGTCTAAAATAATTGTGAAAAAATTTCCAGACTTTTTTTTTTTTTACACCTACAGAGTTATACTCCGATCTGAGGAATACTGCAGCGATGAAATCCCCAAATGATTAACTAGACAGAAATGTGTATTTACTTAGCAACCTGAACATAGTTGCACAGCAATAGATCTTCTTTGTTTTAATTTTTTTATGTTTTTGTCCCCCAAAGGTTAGGTATTCAAGGGTTCTACAGATAAGGGTTTTCCCTGTGCTATAGCTCTCTGATATACATGCGGGGTCCAACAGTGGTACTCAACCCAATATCTCAGGGCACTAAATAAGGAGGATAGACCATACCCTTAGTCGTACTACCCGACTACCCAGGTACTAGAGAGTATCTTCCCGAGTGTTGTTCTCGGTGGCACTATAGCAGTCAGGCGGCTGATCGGTTTATCTAAAGAGGGATTTAGGAAATCTAGGCCGATCCATACACAAGTGTTGTCTAATGCACTACCACTCGAAGGGGTACCAACAGGGGTTACAAGGGTGGCCAACAGATGTGCGCTTAAGAACCACTTGTATTTCCTGCGTGTATGAATCCCTCAACTGCGGGTTTATGTGTGTAACGAAAGATATCTGTGGCTTAAAGATGCCAGAATACGTCTCTACCCTGAAGAAAAAAAATTCCCACAATTTCTTCCAAGGAAAGTGTTCTGATACCACTTGTAATATACCAGATATAAAAAGTATGCAGAACAGAAATAAAATGCTAGAAATGGAAGAATAACAGTGGGTGTGTTGTAGGTTGTATCCCTTCATTTGATGGATAATAATAAAAGAAGGACTTGGAAATTTCTCTGGTGGGCGTAGCCCACACTCCGTGAACCACATATATATGTGTTTGTATTGTATTGTGTATCTTTTGTGCTTTATTTCCGCATTTATTTTATTTATTTCTCCACGATCCTATTTTTATAACAACTGGTATAAGAGTGAAAGGTAACTTGAAGTAAAAGAGGGTTCCTCATTCGAGTGGGAGTAATGGGGGAAGATGGAAATTTTAGGGTCGATAAATTTAACATCCAAAACTACCATTTATGGAAGATGCACATGGAAGATTATTTATATTGGAAGGATCTATTCCTACCATTGGGTGGAATAGAAAATAAGATGATAGACATGCAGGACGAAGAATGGGAGTTTCTTGACAAAAAGGCACTAGGAACGATATGGCTAAGCCTGGAAGTGTCGGTGGCTTTCAATATTTTGAAAGAAAATACAAAGAAGGAGTTGATGGATGCATTAGATAAACTATATGAAAACCCTCGATGTCCAATAAGGTATTTCTAATGAAGAGATTATTTAATATGAAGATGTCAGAAGGTGGGTCTGTTGTAGATCATTTAAATGAACTTAATATAGTTACTAATCAACTAAGTTATGTAAAAGTGAACTTTGATGATGAGGTCAGGGCTCTTTTAATCTTGTGCTCATTTCCAGAAAGTTGGAATGGCTTGGTCATGGTTGTAACTAACTTTGTCTCTAGTTCAAACACTTTAAAATTCGATGATATTTTCTATGTTATCCTTAGTGAGGAAATGTGATGGAAAATCATAAGTGAGACATCAAGTAATGCGCTAAACATGGAGAACATGGGAAGACAAAAGGATATAGAAAAGGGCTCAGGGAATCATGGGAATTCTAGGAAGGGAAGATCCAAATCTAGATTTGGAAAGATAGAGTGTTGGAATTGTGGGAAAAAATGACATCTGAAGAAAGATTGTAGAGCTCCAAAGAAACAAAGAGATGGACAGCAGGAGAAAAATCAGGAAGCACATGTAACAAGTGATGTGTTACAAGATGCTTTGATTCTTTCTGTAGATAATATTTTTGAGTCTTGAGTAGTAGATTCAGGGGTTTCATTTCATGCCACTTCCCATAGGAAACATTTTCTAGATTATGTTCAAGGTGATTTTGGACAGGTTCATTTGGGTGATGATGCACCATGCAAAATTGTTGGAATGGGAAAGGTAAAATAAAGCAAAGAAATGAAAACCAATGGTTGTTGAAAGAGGTAATACATGTTCCAGATCTAAGGAAAAAACTAATTTCAATAGGGACGTTGGCAAGTGAAGGTTGTATATCCATATTTACAGATAGGGTGTGGAAGGTCATCAAAGGATCATCGGTGATATAAAAAGGAGAGAAGGTAGGTAGATTGTATTTATGTATTGGTAATATTGACTCTTCTATCTATTTAGCTTCTACAAGAGTGGATACAACACTATGGAATCATAGGATTGGACACATGAATGAGAAGGGAATGAAGATACTTCATAAAAGAAATGTGTTTCCAGATATTAAACAAATTTATTTGGATATTTGTGAGCATTGTGTTTATGGAAAAAAGAAGAGAGACAAATTTCTCAGAGTCGGAAAAGAAAAGAAGAGTGAAAGCTTAGATATTGTGAATACAAATGTATGGGGTCTAGCTCAGGTATCATCTCTTAGTGGATCTCTTTATTATGTTACTTTTATTGATTATGAAACTAGAAAAACTTGGGTTTATTGCATTCAACAAAAATCTTATGTTTTTGATACTTTTAAGAAATGGAAAGCTTTGGTTGAGAATGATACAAGAAAAAGGTTGAAGTGTCTCAGATCAGACAATGGAGCTGAATATTGCAGCAATGGTTGTGAATCATTTTGAATACTTTTGGTCGTGAATCATTTTTCCATATTGTTAAAGAAAATAAAACAAAGCTTGAGGCAAAATACAATAAGTGTACCTTTATTGGATACGGTGTTAATGATTTTGGTTATCACTTATGGGATTACGAAAATAACAAAATCATTAGGATTAGAGATTTCATATTCAATGAGAAGGCCATGTACAAAGACGAGTTGTAGGGAAAGAAATAGAAAAAAAGAAAAACCAAAATACAGAGTGCTTGATGAGATCTTTGAAAATAAAATTCCAAAGGTACCATAAAATCAAAATATACAAGAATAGGATCAGCGGTACCTCAAACTCCTGCAAGTTTTGTTAGAATATATACCAAGTTAAGTAGACCCCATGAATGATACTCTCCTTCATTGTATTATTTATTGTTGACTAATTATGTTCAACCAAAATGTTATGAAGAGGCAATGCAGGTAGGCATCAAAAAGAAGTGAGAGCAAGGCATGAAAGAGGAAATGGATTCCTTGTTAAATAACCAGACTTGGGACTTGATTCAGTTTCCTGCAGGAAAAAGAGAATTGCAAAATAAATGGGTCTACAAGTTGAAGGAAGAATATGGAGGAAAAAAATAGTACAAGGATAGACTTGTTGTAAATGGGTTTGCACAAAAGAAAGGTATAGATTTTGATGAAATATTTTCTCTTGTTGTTAAAATGACTTCAATTAGGACTATTTTAAGTATTGTGGTAGTAGAATATTTTCACCTTGAACAATTAGATGTAAAAACAACTTTTCTCCATGGGGATTTGGAGGAAGAGATTTATATGCAGTAGCCACAGGGGTATGAGGTCAAAGGGAAAGACAATTTGGTATGCAGGTTGAATAAGAGCTTGTATGGCCTAAAGTAATATCCAAGGTAGTGTTATTTGAAGTTTAATAGGTTTATGACAGAACAGGGTTATAGTAGATGTCATTATGATCACTGTGTTTATTTTAAAAGGCTAGAAAATGGAAGTTGTAGTATATTGTTATTGTATGTAGATGGCATGCTTGTTGTAGGGTCTAATATGTAGGATATAAATGTGCTCAAGACGAAATTAGCTAATTCATTTTTTATGAAGGATTTTGGTGCTGTAAAGAAAATCCTTGGTATGAGAATAACAAGAGACTGGAAAAATCACAAGTTGGCATTGTCTCAAGGTGAGTACATAGAGAAGGTGTTGGAGAGGTTTAGAATGAAGAATGAAAAACCAGTTAGTAAGCCTTTGGCCAACCATTTCAAATTAACTAAGGAAATGTTTCCCAAGACACGAGAGGAGATAGAATACATGTCTAGGGTCCCTTATTCATCAACAGTTGACATCTTGATGTATGTGATGGTTTTCACAAGACAAGATATTTCACATGGAGTGGGAGTTTTGAGAAGGTATATGAACAATCCAGGTAAAGAACATTGGGAAGAAGTAAAATGGATTCTCAGGTATTTGAGAGGCACTGCTACTCATGCATTATGCTTTGAAGGTTCATACTTTTCTCTACGAGGATATGTTGATTCAGATATGACAGGTGATAAATATAGTAGGAAGAGCACCACAAGGTATGTTTTTACTATAGATGGAACAACAGTAAGTTGGATTTTGAAACTGCAAAAGGTTGTTTCACTTTCAACAACATAGGAAGAGTATGTTGTTGCTATAGATTATAGTAAGGAAATCATTTGGTTACAGAGGTTTATGGAGGAATTGGGAAAGAATCAGGAGAATAGCAAGTTGTACTGTGATAGTGAGGTTGTCATTCATCTTGCAAAGAACTCAACCTTCCATTCAAATACTAAGAATATACATATTAGGTACTACTTCATATGATCCATCTTGGAAGATAGACATTTGAAGTTGGAAAAGATACACACTATTGAGAATCCTACAGACATGTTAACAAAGGGAGTAACCAGGGAGAAATTGAGTTCCTGCACAGTTTCAGTTGCTCTTCAAGAATGAAGATGAATATGAGAAATTTTCCAGGGCCAAGAAGGATCATAGTCCATCATATACAATAGTGGTGGAGTTGTTGAGATCAGTCTCCAAGTGGGAGATTGTTGGTTGTGGAGCCTAATTATCTTCTTGGTTCAGAGGCCTTTATTTTTATTCGTGTTTATACCCCATGAAGACTTTACACCCAGGAATAACTTATAATCCTCCATGCGGGGGATTACAGAGGGGGGTTATCCCCTTTGCGGGGTCTAGGGGAAAGTGGGCCCCCGAAGGAAATTTTTCCTTGTAAATGTATATTGTAATTTCATTGTAAATATGGACTATTCATTATAAGGTCATAGATATGATGGTAGAAGTTATGTTAGGTTTTTTTCCCCTAGAAGGAAACCCTCTTTTATGAAGGAAATGTATTGAGGTTATGCATCATTCACAAATATTGCATTCAGAAAGAGGATACTGTGAGAGAAAGAAGAGGAAGTTACAACGTGTGTATTGTAGATTGTGTCCCTTCATTTGTTGGATAATAATAAAGGAAGGACTTGAAAATTTCTCTGGTGGACATAGCCCACACTAGGTGAACCATGTATATATGTGTCTCTATTGTATCGTGTATCTTCTGTGTTTTATTTCTGCATTTATTTTATTTTATTTCTCCACGATCCTATTTTTCTAACAACAACCTCTATATGTCTCTCAGTCTGTGGATGGAAAGCAGTGCTCCTCTTCAACTTGGTGTCTATCATTCTCCACAATTTTGTCCAAAAATCCCCAAGGAATCTAGTCTCTCGATCCAAGATAATGGATATGGGTAACCCAAAATGAACCCAAACATATTGACAGAAGAGATTAGCAGTCTGATGAGCAGTGATATGATATTTACATGGCATCAAGATACACATCTTTCTAAACCTATCCACTACTACATACAAATAGTCATGACCCCTTTTCGACATTGGTAAACCCCCTACAAAATCCATAGAGATAATGTTCCATGGATGGGATAGAACATGAAGTGGTGAGTATAGCCCCAATTTTCTATTAGTGGTTTTACAAGTAGAACACATCACACACCCCTTTGTATATTTAGTTACAATTGCTTTCATCTGAGGCCAGTAAAAAAATCTTTGTAGATGATCCATAGTTTTTCCTACCCCAAAATGCCCAAATAGAAGAGAAGTGTGAGCTTCTCGTATTACATGGACTCATTCATTTTTAGGAATACATATATTTCCAAGATGGTAGAGTAGTTTTCCCTGCAAATAATAGTTCTCTACCTGTGCACCATGGGTTAGCTTCTCAAATACATCTTTAAAATATTCATCAATAGCATATTGTTCCACATATCTATCATGAGATAAAGAATAATTATTCAAAACAATATAAGAAACAATAGGAGGTCTAGAAAGCATATCAACTACCTTATTACTTGTACCCTTTTTTTATTTGATTAACAAATGAAATTGTTGAAGAAAACTCATCCACTTGTAATGTTGAGATTGTTTCAGCTTGGTTTATGCTTGGAGATACTGTAAGGGCCGATGATCTGTATGTATGATTGTTTCCTTCTCTAACAAGTAGCGCTTCCATTTCTTTACACTTTGAACTAATGCATACAACTCTTTATAATATATATGATAGTTAACAATAACTTGGTTAAAAGTTTCAAAGTTGTAACAAATAGGCTTACGATATTGCATCAATACTGCACCCATGACATATCCACTAGAATCTATCTCGATCTCGAAAGGTTGTTGAAGATTTGGTAGTGCTAATACTGGTGCAGTACTGATATTTTCCTTCAAAGTGTTGAAGGCCTTTTGTTTCTTTCCTCCCCACTGAAAAATTTTCTTCACACTGCTTAAGGCATGCAAAGGACATTCAATAAAAGAGAAGTTTGAAATGAACCTCCTCTAGTACTGGACTGGACCCAAGAAGCTTTACATTTCGGTTACATTTTTGGGCTCAGGCTAGTTTACAATTACATCAATTTTGGAAGGATCAATTTTCAATTGTCCTCCTCCTACAATATGACCTAAGTACACAAGTGCAGTCTTGCCAAATTCACATTTGGACAATTTTACATACAAAATTTCCCTTTGCAAAGTATATAATACTTTATTTACATGCCTTACATGTTCATCCCAAGTCCCACTAAATATAATAATTTCATCTAAATATACAATTACAAAATCATCTAGAAATGGGCTGAATACATCATTCATCACACGCATGAAGTTTATCAGAGCATTGAAAAGACCAAACAACATAATTAACCACTCAAACAATCCATGTTTGATTTTAAAGGCAATTTTCCATGCATCTTGTTCTACAACTCTGATTTAATGGTATCCACTACGCAAATCCAACTTAGTGAAATAAAAAACATTATTTAGTTGATCAAGTAAATCATCTATACAAGGAAGAGGGCATTGATTTTTCACCGTGATTTTATTTAAGGCTCAATAATCGACACACATTCACCATGTTCCATCCTTATTTGTCACCATCGCGATCGAAGAGCCACAAGGAGATGAGTTGGGTTTGATGACCCCTCGATCCAACAAGTCCTATACATGTTTCTTGATCTTTGTCATATCTACACCCGACATCTTATACATGCCCACATTAGGAAGGGGATAATCCTACTGAATATGTATTCCATGTTTTATTTCCTTCTCAGGAGGTAATCCATCTGGTTCCTAAAAAATATCATCATACTTAGAAACAGTATCAATTAATTCTTTCTTATGAGAAGGATCACATCCTTGGAAATCTTCAGATGTTCCGACATCATTTTTGCTTATGACCATGAGTACATATCTCTTATTAGTGTTTATGAGTCTCTTCATTTGTCCTGCACTAACAAGTCCTATGTTTACTTTCATGTTGTGGGCTCTAACAATATATTACACTCCCCCTTTAGTAAGGTGATATTTGTTCTCATGACGAAAGAAGATTGCTTTTATATCATAAAGTTAAGGACTCCCCAACACTATGCCACATATATAAAGTGAAACAACATCCAAATCAACTTCATCAACCAATTTTGAAGCAATAGCAATTCTAACCCTACACTTCCTGGTGACATTCAGCTTTTATTTGTCGCATACCCAATGAAGAGGATAAGGCTTTGGATGTGGTTTTGTTTTAAGACCCAATTTTTTGACAAGTGCCTCAGATATTAAGTTTATTGGGGAACCTAGATCAAATAATGCATCTATCTTAGTGTGCTTAGATACAACTCTTATGTGAAGTAATTCATTCCTCTTTATTTCATCATCATGAGATTCATTATTGGAACTTGAACTAGCATGAAGGGAATATTTACCTTGTACTCTAATTGTTGTGATATTTTCCTCATCTACTGAATCGGAATCAAGGTCTTGTTGCATTGTAGAAATGTTCTTTTCCTTCCCCTTTCCACCAAACTGCTTTGGTCTCTTCTCTAGTTGTAGTTTCCATCAGTGCTCATCGTCATGTCCATATTTCTTGAAATGAGTGCAAGATGGCCTTCCTTCTCCCTTCCTTATGGTGGTGGTTTTTTTTCGTTCCTTTTAAACCTTTTAAACTGCTTATGTGGGAAATTGGAAGGTTTCTTTGTGGGATCTTCTTGAACATGCATTCCCCTGTTCTCAAGGTGAGTGGATTGCACACAAACTTAGTCAAGACTAGTGGGGTTAAACAATAGTAATGTATGACGAATATAATTGTGAAGTGTGCCAATATAATTCATTAACGTTTCATAAGAATCTAAAGGAATGTAAAATGCAATAGCTTTCTTCCTAAATTCTTCTATGAAACTTTGTAGATTTTGGCCTTTACTTTGTCTTAAAGTTTTCCATTCAATCATTGTTTTATGTAAATAACCCAATGGATAAAATTGATTCCTTATTGTTGATTTAAATTTTGACCATGAGGAAAGAAGATTACCACACTTACTTTTGTCTTGAAGTTTGCTATCCCACCATACGAGAGCAGTGCCTTCCAACCGAAGAGAGTCCAGTTGTACTTCAACTTCATCTTCATCAATATGTTGAACACAAAAATACACTTCAACCTATCAGATCCATTTATCTAGCTTTTCAGGATTAGCATCTCCATTAAACATAGGTAAAGAAAATTTTACATCAAGCTTTAATAATGGTTTCTTAAAAGAAGATTTATGGCTAGAATGATGAGAATGATGAGAATGACCAGAGGAAGAAGAGATATAACTCGATGGTAAATATGGAGGTTCAGGAGGGTCTCCTCCATCCCCTTGATTCACTGAAGCATTTTCATCCGTTGGTCCTTCCTTTTTCTTCCCTTTCTTTTCCATTCTCTTCTCGTAATATCCATACATTTTCTCGACCATATTTGACATGCGATAGAAGACCATATGGAAGTTTTTCTCTTGTTCATCACGCTTGTCCTCTTCATCCATTTTCTTTGTTTGGGATGCACAGAAAATCTCTGGGTTGAAATTCTTAAATGTTCCTTCACCCTTTTTATGCTTGGCCCTAGTAATCATTCACACTCAACAATTCAAGTCAAAGATGACTGCTCTGATACCAACATGATCCAAGATATTTTCATTGATATGAGTTATTAAAGAATTTTATTAAATTAGCATAAAATGAAGTGCACCATAAAGAAGGAATAAATCAATAATGAAGAGACATATGCATCAAATCTTAACACAAAAACTTGATAAAGGATTTTTTCCCTAGTGGACTACGTCTCTAGGTCCTTCTCTCAAATGGGTAGGCCTTTTTATTAACTCAACAAAAGAATTTGGAAAAATACATAAGTATACCTCATTCTGAAGTTAAGACACAAAATCTCTGCTCATATTAGAAAACAAATAGAACCACTGAATTTGTGGAGTCGAATTACCCAAAAATGATTGTCTCCATGCCTTGATCTGAGTCTAGCACTTTCAGTCCCATGAGAAATTCTGTCTCAGTTTTTGTTCCTGCACCAGCAATAAATTCATGGGAAGACTTTTTCATTTTCCGTTCCTCTTTCCATACATTCACGATCCCTGGTTGGACCCCTATGCTTTGGAAAAAATCAATTTCTAAATTAAATTTGGGGCGGATTTACCAACGAGATTGTTTGGCATGTTGGTTGGTGGATATATATTAAGGCACTTTGTTGGAGGAGGTTTCAGGGTTAAGCCCACGGACCTCCATTTTAATACATTATGGGATATATTTATATGTGTTATTTTTTGGGCATGTGCTAACTTTGGAGTATGGTTTGATATGGTGGATCCCACCAGATCTGGCTGTGAACTCTTAGTGGATTGTTATATATTTGGCGAATTGGGGGGTTGGTGCCAGCCAATGCCTTTTCCAATTTTGAAATTCGGTTGTTGGGCGTCCTTGGGAATTTGTCTGCTACCATGCGATAGCCATTCATTGGCCCATGTCACCTTACTACACGGTTATGCCACATCACCTCTTCCACATCATCTTGCCACATCACTTGTCGGGTGGTTGTACGTTCTGCCATGTGGTTGTATGGACTGCCACATGGCACTTTCCCATTATTCCACAGACTAACTGGAAAAGTCCAAAAATGAGTGACACATGGAAGCCTCTAGTGCTGCCACATCATCATGATGACATCATGGTGACATCATCATGACACATGTCGCCCTCTGCATGTGCCACGCACCATGTACAGATGTTGATGTGATCCGTACTGATGTTGACGTCAGCAGTACGAATGTTGACTCATCCCTGCTGACTGGCCTAGGTTGACCAAAACTTTGACCGTGAATATATTTTGATCTGTAACTCTGTCTAGTGAGTCGTTTACGTCGTTGCAAATCTTGTGATGTGCCCTTCGCCATGATACCAATTTCATTGAGTTTTGAGGACTTTGAATTTTTTCCCTTTCTCTATCTGCTAAGGCCATTCTAAGCTTCCTAAGATGATTCTGTGAATTCTGACTTATCCTTAGACTTCTCTAGATTCTTTTTGGATCACCATGAGTTATATTTTATGATTAGTTACGATGTGGTATCTGTCCCGACCCATGACCATTTTATGCTTGACTTTTTTTTTTTGGTTTATGATAAAGAATAAAGGTAGATATTTTTATACAGTGCTAGGATGGTTTCACTAGTTACATGATTACACCTAACATTTCTTATTAACCTAGATTAGAGTAGTTAGGGTAGGCTTTTGCATATTGCATTTGCATTGTATATATGTTGCACCACATGTCATGGTAGTGTAGTTGCATTTTTCTTAGATTTGCATACATATTTATGATTTACATATTTTATTTCCTACATCCTTGCATATTCCTATGTTACACACATATGATTGTCATACTCATATGGATATGTTAGAGTAAAAATATTTTCGAGTTTTTCCTTAGTTTTCTGTAGTTGTCATTATTTAAATATGAAAAGGCGATCATGAGTTACACCACCCCTCCAATAACAATAGCTTGCTTGAGTTTCTGTAGGAACAATTAATACCAAGAGATGTTGAGGTTCTCATGCATTCTATAGTGAGCACATGTCCCCATGTAGGAGCCAAATGTTACCCCCCAAGACTCAGGGTAACTAAGGAGATGATGTCTCGAAGCCCGCAAGTAAAAAACATGCAATGTTGATATCCTGATGTGTAGCACAACCCACAAAGCCCCTCTATTTCACCACAATTCACCATCATCATCATTTCAACAGAGAAACATCCACTACACTACCTTGGATCCGAGAAGACAGTAGGCATTGCTTCATGAGGTAATAAGTTCAGTCGCATGGTAAGTGTCACTTTAATATTTGAATCATTTCAACATGTTCCAAAGACTCTTTTATTGATTATAAAATATTTTCTTGGAAATAATACATTTTTCCTTATTTCACCTTGGGGGTTGACATGGTTTCCTAGTAAGTAGGTCACCCTCAGGAAAATGGTTGCTACTAGGGGGTCTCCTTGAAGGGTCATTGTACCATTCCCACTCATACTTACCACTTTCCACACTTCTTCCCTTTTGTTTCCTCATATTTTGGGTTTTTTTGGGCTCATTGACCCCTAGAAGGACTTGTACCTCATTTCATGGGAAGAAGGGGCTAAAGGTACAAAGGTGTTATAGCTAGAAAAAATTAAAATCCATAAATTATCCTTGCATATTCTCACCTTAATGTCCTGAGAGAAACAAAACGCTTCTCCATCAAATCAAGGACCTTTAAAACACATAATTAATCACTTTCCTGTTGGATGGGGGAATGAATTCTCGATCTCAATTTTTGGACCATACTAAATTAAAGGAAAGGGCTTGGAAAAATGTTGCATTTCAACTGAAGGATGCAACACACACCCCACAAATGAACCCGTAAATTAGACAATACAAACCCTTGATATTCCAAGATTCCCATGCCCAAAAGGCTTCCCCCAATCCACCTCATACTCATCACATGATCAGGATAGGTTTTTCATGGGAAACATTCATTGACTTGAGGATTGTCTTACCCAATAGGGCACCATGACACCCCTCCCATAACTAAATTTGGAAAAACTTATAAGGTCTTTGAGCATTTATTTAATTTGAAAATGGGGGATTTGATGCACATGTTTTGTTGGTTCTTGTATTAAATTTGGATTACTTGGCATGATACTTGTGACTTGTGGACCCTTGGAGGGCATACTTGTTTGTCTTTGTAGGACCTTTCCCACAATATGGACGCTAGAACCTACATGTGGAATACCATAGATGATGTATGTTGCACCTAGAGGATAGAGGACATTGGATTTGGAGGCTCCCTAGTATCGCTAGAGGATGAGGTTGCACCCTTATACACTTGGACATTATCCTTTGGATACCTAGGCATCACTTATTAGCCCTTTATGTCACCTTAAATGGATAGGGTTTGATGAATGAGATGTTTTTGGAGGTGTCTTGATAGGAGGAGACCCATGGAAGGGAACTTTGTCACATTAGAGAATGACACATGGCCCTTGGACACCCAACGTCTCCCTCCTCATGCTTGACGTTGCAATTAGAGATTCTACATCATCCTTCCAGGGCATGATGTCACCCTTCTAGGGTTTTATTTCATGTAAATTTTTATTTTGTATATCGTAAGGGAAAGTTAAAGGGGTCTACCCGCTTATATTTTGTTGTTCACATTTTTATGTGGACAAAAAGGTCAAGGTATCTCCATATAAATAGAGCACCTTGACATTTCATTTTATCATCACATTTTCTCACCTTTGTGAGAGACTAAGTCTAAAATTTTCTCCCTCTTGGGATATCTCTCTCTTCTACACTAGTGCACTATGCTTGTATGTTCAAGTGATGGATCTTCTTTGCCAATTTTTGGATGGTATTGTTGTAATTAGGATTTACTCTCTTGGTATCTCGATGAAGTAGTAAATTTCAAAAATATTCTTTCATGCTATTAATGTTTTATGGTGAAATATATGTTTTCATGCTAGACGTATTGCTTGGTAAAACCCTAAGAGAGGAGCATAAGTTCTTCCTCCTCTCACAAGGTTAATATTGTCTGAAATTTGTGAAGAAATCCTTGCTAGGGTTAAACTCCTAAATCCCTAAAGTTATAGCACTTTAGGATTTTTTTCCTAGACACTTGATTGTGTTCTAGTTGAATTACCTAATAAGGGAGAAACGTTTTAATCCTTCTCCTCAAGATTTAAACCCTAAGGCCCTAATGCACTAGAACCTTAAGGTTTAATCCCTGCCTCTTAGCCTTTTCTAGCTTCATATCCAAATGTATTTCATTGTTGTTGTAAAGACTCTAGAATCCTCAAAGGCACTAATCTTCAATCTCTCTTAAGGTGAAAGTGATCAACAAAGTCTTAATTTCAATTCTCTCAAACTTCCTACTACCTTTATTAACCCTAACTTAAGATAATTGACTAATAAGTTTGTTGTTGTTGAAAAATTTTTCTACAACCATCTTAACATAGTCTAATTTGTTGCATACATTGCTCTAATAGTGGTCAAATATACCCAGAAAATTGCATCTAACAATTGGATAATGTTCTATTGAGTAAATGCTAAAATTTCATATTGAATTGTTGTAATTATGAAGCGTGATTTTGTTTTTTTTAATAATTTATCTATCTTTATTGCACTATTGTAAAATGTTGCAATTTCATAACAACCATAGTGATTTTTACTTTCCGGTGTCTTAAAGAGGTATTTCTTGCATGCTTATACTTGGAAATCATTATCTATTGTTATAAGTGTTCTTGCTTTGGGTAGGTACTCAAACCATCTCATTACCTCTTATTTCTCTTTGACCTAGACCTTGACTTAGGTGATCAAGAGATGGGTTTGTAGGCTTGGATAACAAACTTGCTACATTGATTCCTTGAGGTCATCAAGGAAGCCTCTCATGTGGTGGACCTTCTCCATCACTAAAATGAGGGGATTTCTTACTAAGGTGACAATGGTAGGATTTATTGTAGTTAAGAAAGATTTGGGAATCTTGTTTTGGGATTTGCACAAAGACAAATCGTACAATTATAGTTCCAATTCTTGATCTTTTTCCTCTTCACAATTTATGTAGAATACTTTTTTCTCACCACATTTATGCCCCTTACTGTAATTTTTGTCACAATTGAAACATAGTCGCTTTTCTTTTATTATGATCCATTTGTTGAGGTGTAAAGATTCTCATTTGTGTGAGCTTAGTAGAGGGAAAATGGTTCTCTCTATAATTATTAGTAGCAACCCTTCTAGTAGCCATAATTTGTTTTTCCACTTTCATTCCCATACCAAAATCATTCTCTAGGTATTTATGTTCAAAGAGACACACCTCATGTCGAATTTTCTCCTTTAAAGTGACCATAAAGAGATCTAAAAAATTATCCTCTGGAATTTTCTTTACTCCGAGACTAAGCTTTTGGAGTTGTTGAATATTCTCTATAATTGGACATTTTTTCCGAATATTTATCAATTGAATAAAGAATGTATTTCACTTAATATCCCCATAATGTGACATAAAATCTTCCGTAAAAATGGGCCAAGAGATAATTGACTCCTTTTCTCTTTCACAAATCCATTGATACCAAAAAATTAATCATTTTCTAAATACACAAATGCAATAGATACCTTTTGTGAGCTTGGAACTTGGTGTATATCAAAGAATTACTCCATCTAGAATATACATGTTATATGATCTTTACCATCAAACATCCTTATATCGATCTTTGGAATGAAGTAGTTTATGGGTGTCGACTTGAAGCCCCGATTATGTGGATCTTAGAGTAATGAATGATCATTATTATGAGATTTAGTATTTTTTCTTTACAAATATAACAAAATACTCCCCATATGTGATTGAGTCTCAACATCCTTTTTCTCCTTATTTTAATTATTTCCTTGGATCTCCATATCCCTATTAGGGATCATTTTAAAGATCATATTTTCTAGGTCCTTGATGGATTTTTGTGATTCTTCCTTATTTTTATCCATGTTATTTTCCATTTCATCCCTTTTATCATCCATTTCCTTTTTAAGGTATTCCTGAGAATGTGATAAATCCACTGGCTTCAACATATTAACACTCATTTCATCAACTTGGTTCTTTAATTGGGTTAGCCTATTTTATAAGTCTTCACTTTCTTCAGATGCCATGTTTGAGTTTTTATGAGTACAATTAGTTTTCTTTTAGAACCCTTTAAACAATGTCTCCTAAATTGTAGTCCAAAAGGAACTAATAAATCTAGTGTCTATGTTTGAAATGATGCTCAATGGTATCCCAAAGTGCACCTAGACATGTTCAAAGGACATGTTTGATGCTTCTTATCCTTTGATCATATTATTACAAGGAATAAGAATGAATATCTTCCTAGACCTGTCAACTACTACAAAAAAATAGTCATGTCTCTTCCTGGTTATTGGAAAACCACCCAAGCAATCCATGGAAATTCTTTCCTTATGTTGAGTGGGTACAGGTAGAGGATGGTATAGACCTTTCTTTATATTATTGGGTTTGTTGGTACAAAAAAGTATGCATCCTCCAATATACCAAGCTACATATTGTTGCATTCTAGGACAATACACATATCTGTGTAAGTTGGAAACGATCTTCCTAACCCCAAAATGTCCTACTATTGGGTATATGTTATATTCTTTGCATGTGTGTGGTTGGGCGGTTTTTGCTATTTTTAGTGGATTTTTCTATTTTTAGCGGTTTTCTAAATTAATCTTGGATTAAGGGATTAGGGTTTTGGTATCTACAAAATACCTAAAAACATTGTATATATTGTATGGTGAATTGTGAAATTCGAGATAATGAATATAAGAAATCTTTTCCCTGGTTGAGGGTTTCCAGTATAAATCTCTGTGTACTATTTGAATGAGCCATTGACTTTTTTTTTTTTTCTTAAGAGTCTATATGCATTTCTTTACTTCACAGGTTTAAAACTTACATGTGGTATTAGAGCTCATGTTTGGCTTCAGAGGGATGACTTTTTTGTTGAGGGTTTGGCTTGGTCTTGATAGATCAAGTTTATCTTGGGTCTGTGATAAACCTGGGTTTAGTGGGAGCTTTTGCAATGGAGATTCAAGTGTAGAAAGACCAATGGAAAGCTCTTCTAGAATCGAGATAGATAATTTCAACGGTAAAAACTTTGAGCTATGGAAGCTCAAGATGGAGGACCTTCTTGTAGACAAAGAAAAATGGGTCGATGCGGATCCTCGTACACAGCCTACTGGTACACAAACTACTAGTACACCACCTACTATTATTTCAAAGGAATATTGGGAGAAGTTGGACAAAAGAGCAAGGAGTACTATTCGACTCTGCCTGGAAGATTTGGTGTTGTTGAATGTCTCAGGAGAATCTACAGCCAAGGAACTATGGGATAAGTTGGGGAATTTGTATCAATCAAAGTCCCTGGTAAATAAGTTGTTTCTTCGAAAGAAGTTGTATCATATTAGGATGGAAGATGGAGATTTTGTGATAGAACATCTAAGTTCCTTTAATACTCTGGTAAGTCAACTTGTCTCTGTTAATATTACGATTGCAGAAAAAGATAAGTGTAATACTTTGTTATGTTCTTTTCCAGACTCTTGGGATAATCTGGTTGTAGCAATAGGTAATACCACTCAATCTACATTGAAGTATGAGGATGTAGTTGCATCCTTGTTATTTGAAGAGATGAGGCAAAAAATCATGGATGGTCATAGCACATATGTGTTATTTGTAAGAGTTCGTACCCGAGACAAGAATCCTGGTAAGTCTTCGGGGGGGAGATATAAATCTACAAGTAGATCTAAGTCTCCAGGAAAATATTTGAGGAAATGCTGGAAGTGTGGTAAAATAGGGCATTATAAGAAAGATTGCAAGTTTAAAAATGTTGATAAACCAAAGGGATCTGATATTACCTCTTCCACAAAGTCAAAAACCTCCACTAAAGAAGGAGGTGATGTTTACCTAGCATTTATAGGTACACATGCAGACCGTGATGTATGGTTGATTGAATTAGGTGCATCATACCATATGACTCCTCACAGGGAGTGGTTCTCTGAATATAAAAAATACGATGGTGGTGATGTATTCCTAGGAGATGACTCGACAACCAAAATCATAGGACGTGGAAGGGTTAAGTTGTTGCTAAAATATGGAAGGATTAGAAATCTCCCTGGGGTTCTACACATTACAAAACTAGCCAGGAGCCTAATATCTATAAGCAAGTTGGATGATGCAGGAGTGGATACTGTATTTGGAAAGAAAACTTTCAAGATGGTACGAGGCGAAATGGTGTTTATGAGGGGAGTTTGGTGTGGAACTATGTACAAGTTGTTGTGAAGCACTTATACTAATGGGTGTAACAGTTTTTTTGTCCATGAGAAGAGAGATGAAGGAGAAAAGAAAAATACAGTCCCTGAAAAGAAGAACATGTTGTGGCATCAAAGACTGAGGCATATTGGAGAAAAGGGACTTCGAACACTACACGGTAAAGGTATGGTTGAAGGTATGTCTAATTGCACTCTAGATTTTGATTTCTATGAACATTGCATACATGGTAAACAGAATCGAGTAAGATTCACGTCTGGTGCTACAAGAGAAAAGGGGATCTTAGAGTTGATACACAGTGATGTGTTTGGACATGTTCTTGCTCCATCCCTAGGTAAATATGTGTATTATATTTCATACATAGATGATTTCTCAAGGAACACATGGATTTATTTTCTTAGAAATAAATCTAAGGTATTTGATAAATTTAAAGAGTTTAAGGCTCTGGTAGAAAATCAGACAAAGAAAAAAATAAAGGTATTGAGAACAGATAATGGTGGAGAATTCTGCGGAAATGAATTCGGAGAATTCTGTGGAAATGACTTCGAAGAATTCTGTAAGAAGTGTGATATAGAAAGGAAGAAGACTACTCCATGCACTCCTTAGTAGAATAGAGTTGAAGAAAGGATGAACAAGACACTGATGGAAAAATCAAGGAGCATGCTCAGTGGTGCCGAGTTAAGACAAGAATTATGGGTAGAGGCAGTGGGTACAACATGTTACCTGGTCAATCGATCACCTTCATTAGCATTGGATGATGGAACTCCACACTAGGTATGGTCTGGAAAGAAACCCTCTCTTCAACATCTTATAGTGTTTGGTTGTAATTCTTATGTACATGTTCCAAAGGAAAATAGGAGTAAGCTGAATAAAAAGGATGAAAAGTGTATCTTTATTGGTTATAAAGATGGTGTGAAAGGTTATAAGCTTTGGAACCTAGAAACCAAGAAGATTGTTTACAGTCAAGATGTTGTTTTTAGAGAGGTAAAAGATGTGTCCAAACAAGAATTCCTACCAATGCAAGACGAACCTAGGAAAATAGATCTTGAGTTGGATGATGCAAAATATGAATCATCTAAAGAAGAGGAAGCAGAAGAAGAAGAAGAAGAAGAACCTCATACCCCAGTATTGAGGATATCAGTGAAATATAAAAAGAAACTATAAAGGTATAGTCCACCTGATTTTTGTTCCATTTTTTCTTTATCTATTATTGATGATGATCCCATAACTGTTAGGGAAGCAATGAATTCAGAGGCTAGTAAACTCTAGAAGAAGGCCATGGTTGAAGAAATGGATGCCTTGGATAAGAATGAGGCATGGGATACGGTTGAGTTTCCATCTGGAAGAAAATTTGTTGGTAGCAAATGGTTTTTTAAGAAGAAGTTTAATGCAGAAGGAAAAGTGGAGAAATGCAAAGCTCGGTTAGTAGAAAAGGTTATTCCTAGGTAGAGGGAGTAGACTTTGGTGATATTTTTTCTCCTGTTTCTAAGTTAACTTATACTAGATTTATTTTATCTATTGTTGTTTCTTTTGATCTTGAAGTGGAACAGATGGATGTGAAGACAACATTCATACATGGGGATCTCAAAGAAGAAACATACATGAAGCAACCAGAAGGCTTTGTAGTGAAGGGAAAGAAAGAGTTGGTATGTAAGTTAAAGAAGTCACTATATGGTCTGAAGAAATCACCTAAGATGTGGTAGCAAAATTTTGACACATACATCCTTGGATTGGGATTTGTGATAAGCAGGGATGATCACTGTGTATATTCCAACAGGGTTTGTAATCACTTCATTTATGTAGTGTTGTATGTTGATGACATATTGTTGGTAGTAAATAACATGGATTTTATCAAGGAGGTGAAATCGCAGCTATCCTCCAAATTTGACATGAAGGATCTCAGTGTTGCTAACTTCATTATGGGAATGGAGATTAAAAGAGATCGTGCAAGCATGAAAATCTGGTTGAATCAGAGAAAATATGTTGAGACAATATTGCAGAGGTTTAATATGCATGAAAGTAAACCGGTCAAGATTCCTATTCCTATAGGTGTAAATTTATCTGCAGATCAGTGTCCCAAGACACGGGAAGAAGAAGAGGACAGGTCCCATGCTCCATATGCCAGTGTAGTTGGCAATTTGATGTATACAATGGTATGTACTAGACTGAACATTGCACATGTAGTGGGATTTTTGAGCAGGTATATGTCAAAACCAGAGAAGTAGAATTGGATAACAGTAAAGAGGATCTTTAGGTATTTGCGTGGCACTACCAATTATGGACTGTGCTACCAAGGAAGACCAGGATTGGACAGAGTGGTGGACATACATGGCTTTGTTGATTCAGACTGGGTTGGAGATCTGGATCACAGAAGATCTACAAGTGGGTATTTGTTTAACCTATTTGGAGGAGCAATCAGTTGGATGAGAAAAAGACAGGACATAGTGGCACTCTCAACTACAGAAGCTGAATACATGGCAGCCACTCATGCAAGCAAAGAAGAAGTATGGTTACAAAGATTATGTTCACGTATTGGGTTGGTACAACAAATAGTGAGATTATATTGTGACCATCAGAGTGCAATATTCCTGGCAAAGAACCTAGCTTATCATTCGAAGAAAAATCATATTGATGTTCAGTATCACTTTGTGAGAGACATGGTTGAGAAAAACAAGGTGTTGTTGGAAAAGGTTGACACTTTGAAGAATGTTGCAAATTTATTGACAAAGTCTGTGAGCATAGAAAAGTTCTCCTAGTGTAGAGTAACAATGGGCATTGTTTCCCTCTATTGTTGACTATATAACCATGTGTACCCCTGGATGCAAAGAAAACAATAAGTGGAGAATGTTGGGTATATATTATATTCTTTGCATGTATGTGGTTAGGTGGTTTTTGCTATTTTTAGTGGACTTTGCTATTTTTAGCGGTTTTCTAAATTAATCTCGGATTAAGGGATTAGAGTTTTGGTGTCTACGAAATACCTAAAAACATTGTATATATTGTATGGTGGATGGTGAAATTTGAGATAATGGATATAAGAAAGGTTTTCCCCGGTTGAGGGTTTCCGGTATAAATGTATGTGTACTATGTGAATGAGCCATTGATTAATTTCTATTTTTCTTAAGAATCTATATGCATTGCTTTACTTCATAGGTTTAAAACTTACACCTACAACCTTGGAGGTGTGTTCCTCTATGATAAGCTACAATCTTTCACCTTTAGGAACATAGAGCTTGTCTATATTGTAGAGAAACCAATTATGGATATGATAATTATCCTTAACGTCGCCTTGCTCTACATGAATTTGTTGTTGAGTTAATCTTGACTCATTCATAGATTAGATAAGATAATCTTGATATCTCCATTGGTTGGTTTATTGTTGGTGGTTTACAAGCCCATGGTATTGTGTACCCATGGTATTTTCCTATGGTATTTGATGTGGTTAAGCCTATTTAAAGGCTTGAATAAATCTATTGTAAGATTCCTCAAGCGGCCTAGTGTTTGAATAGCTTGGATAAGGTTAGTAAATATATATATCTTGAGTGTTGGTTTTCCCAGTTAAGGATTTCAAGGGTAAACATTAGGTTTATGTGCTGGTTGATATTTCTACGTGCATGGATTTTTTGTTGTCTTTAATATTTATCTCTCCAGGAATTAACATGGGGTATCAAAGCTAGGAAGACTTGGACTCTCTGAGGAGAGTGTTATGATGTCGAGATCCATGGTTGTGAGTTGTTAGTTTTGGTAAAGAAGCATGGAGTTGTTGGAAATGTTGAGATCAAGTCTAGATCCTACGAGATTGGATATATTTGTTATTGAATATACTAAGGTGTTTATATCTAGTGTATATCTGATACAAAACTATGAAGCCATGCTTGGGACATGCTATAGAGAAGTGGTGGAAAGAGCATTGCATGTTGGGAGGATGTGATTCAATGGTTTGATGAAAGAGGCAAAGTGAAACCAAATGGGGTGATTTTTCATGGGGTTCTTTCCACATGTAGTCGATTGGAATTGTTAGATGAAGGTAAACAATATTATGAATCAATGGTTAAAGAATATGGTCTATTGTATTTGAAGAAACACTATGTGTGCATGGTTCATATTTTGGTCCATGAAAAGTGTTTGGAGAAAGATTCATTTATAAAATTACTAAATGAATTGGCTCTCTCGAAAGTGAGAAGAATTGGGAGTGCATGGATGATTTTCCTTAATGTCCCATCGTCAAAGCGAAGGGTGGACTTACGATTGATTCTTCCATAATTCAATCCATTTCTCACCTTTACAAAACCATCATGAATGTTTCCCGGATGAATTCATTCCATATTCCCTTGAAACCAAAACTATAAATGATGTTGGTTTGAGATATGCTCTTGGTGATATTAGCATGAGTTGCATGCGGTTGAGAGTAGATTTGGTTTCATGGATGAGATAATGATAGGTTGGACAGGTTGATGTGAGAGTGGCAATGACAGTGATAGTGGTAGTGGCAATGGAAGTGGCATCGATAGTGGCAATCACAGTGCCAGTGATTGTGGTAGTGACATTTGGTCTATAATTATATTTCAGTGTGATAGGACGGGGCAAGGAAAGGGTCTTGTAGCCTCCTTTCAGTTGGTGCTGGAGAATCAGGGAGTTATATATTTCTTCAGGCTGGATTCTGAGAACAAGGGGGTTGTATCCTCCCTCTGGTTAGAGCCATAGAATTCATGGATTTTTATCTTCCTTCAGGTCAGAGCCTAAGAATAGGGGGTTGTAGCCTCCTTCCAGTTGCAGCTAGAGAATTTGGAAGTTGGTGCTTCCTATGAATGGATTCTTGATATATATAAGAAAGTATTATGTGGTTTTCTCCCATTTGGGTTTCCACATAAATATTGGTGTACTATGTATTTAATGTGATGTTTCTTATGATTATATTCTCATGATATATTGAATGCAATCATAGATGATACATTGATGATAAATTGTTGAACAATGTTGATAAAGTGAAAGAATATATATTGTGGTTAAAAGTGGTATAAATTTCTCATATTGATTCACGCTACCACTCAATATTCCAAAAATTGGTATCAGAGAAGGTTCCTTCAGGAAAAAGTTTGACCACTACAAGGAAGATCATGGAGAGAAACATTTTTTATAAGAATGGACTACCACGGTTTGATGAAAATAACTATGCATTATGAAGAAGAAGGAAGAAAACTTGTGTACAAGAACATGTATTTGATGTTTGGAAATCATTAGTATATGGATACAAAGAGATTTCCGCTCCTCCAACAGAAAACGATGGAAAGAAACTCAATCAAAACAATTTGAGAGCTAAAAATGTCATCATGAATGGTTCGGTTGACTCAGTATATGTCAACGTTATGCATTATGATTCTGCAAAGGAGATATGGGACAAACTTTAGAATGTTTATGAAGAGGATGCCAAAGTCAAAGGAGCCAAGATTCAAACTTACAGAGGTCAATTTGAACAACTAAAGATGAAAGAAGAGGAAGACTTTGCAGCCTAATTTCTACGAGTTGATGAAATAGTGAATGTTATTAAAGATTTGAGAGAATAAATGAAAGAACTAGTCATTGTTCAAATGGTACTAAGGTCTCTACCAATGATATTTGACCCAAAGATTTTGGACCTATAGGAAAGAGAAGACCTGGTTAGGATAAACATGGATGAGCTACATGGAATATTTACAGCTTATGAAATGAGGATAGAACAGGAAAATCCATCCACAAAAGAAGCATCTTTTAAATCATACAAAAGGAAAAAGAAGAAGAAAAAATGGCATGATTCAAATCCAAATTATAGTTGTAGCGATGATTCAAATGAGGATGAAGAAATGGCCAACTTCGTAAGGAAGTTGAAGAAAGGAGCCAAAATTTCCAAAGGTATGATTCCCTTAAAATGTTTTAATTGTGGTAAAATTGGTCATTTGGGAAATAAGTGTCCTTATGATAAGAAATCAGAAAGTGATGAAGAGGAAGATCCCAAGAAAGAAAAGAAATATCAAAAGGGAAAAAAGAAATATAAAGGAAAGTCTTCGAGAAAAACCTCTAATCAAGAGAAGATAGTTCTTCATCTGATGAAAATAATGAAAGACAACGACTCAGAGAAAGTACTCTTTATGGCTATGAAAAATAAGAAAAATGACAAAGAAGGTGAAGTGGATCTTGAGGAAGAACTAATCAATGCTTTAACTTAGCTAAATAAATAAATAAAGAAAAACAAATCTTTCAAAGAATAAAACATCCACTTGAGAACCCTACTTGAAGAAGGAAAAATAAAGGAAGAAGTAATGCAGATACAGATGATAAAGAAAGAAGAAGAGTGTGAGAAGATTGAAAAGGAAATTGTGACAATGTGACACCATAAAGAAGATCATTCACTCCCAACTATGTAAATTTTTTTTATCGTAATTTTTTTTATTATACTAACTTTGGAAAAAAGGTTACATGTTGCATGGCTTATGAAAGAAATGTTCAAACAAGAAAATGTTATGTGGCCCCACATGACATTGAATGCTACATGTGCCATAACTATGGACATGTAGCTCATGATTGTAGAAGCCTGTTAAATCCTCCCATGAAAGAAAATATTGATGACAGATACAATAAGGCTTGGAATAGAAGTGAAGAAAAATAATAGTAGGTAAATGAAGAACAGGTCCAACAAATCATACTTACAGGTTTTGCAATAGCACAAGATCATGATGAATTTACAAGAAAATAGAAAATTGTAAGAATTTCATAAGGTAATAAAGAGGAAGATGTTAGAACTCAAGTTGATGACATAATTCAAAGAGAGGATGAAGAGGAAGATGTATCCATAGATGAAGAAGAACATTACTCTGCATCATAGCAGGTATTGTTCTGTGCCATTTGGCTTGGAGACTTCCAGTAAATATGAATATTGAACAAGAGGAGTCTATGCAATAGTTGATATAGATCAAAGAACTATCTTTCGAGTAGCTTGCATAGTTTTGGAAGACATATTCAAAGCATTCAGATAGTAGAAGTATAAAATGATAGATTGATTGGCTGATAAAGTTGTGTTCCCACATAGGTGTTAGTTGGCAGTTACACGAGAAAAGGTTTATGATTGTATTCAGGAAAATAATCTTCGGTACAATTTGTTATATACTTGCATAGTTTGGTTTGTAGCTAGAGAATACAAGTGGACACATTTGATAGATGATGATCAGTTGCAGATGTGAAGACTTCATGATAGTGTAGTGATAGATGGATCAACATTGTGGACAGTTGAGTAGCAGAGTCATGGATAGTTTGTGACATATGTACATGAGATGGATTCATGAGGTTCTTAGCAGGTACAAAAAACACTTGTGGGATGCATAGTGGCATATTTACATGTGGAATTAGTTGAAATAAGTGAGTCACACAAAGGAAAGCAATGTAAGGCACAATGTAACAGGGAAATTGAAACTATCAATAAAATTTATATGATCAGAAATAAATAATTGAATAGTATAGTCAAGTGAACATGACAAATGAATGAAGAAATCAAATAATGAATGATTTTATATATTTCAATGAATTTCAATAGGAAGAACCAATAGACAATAAGTAGTACTAGAAGAGAGGAAAGGAAACATTTCACGAGTAGATCTACATCTTGTAGAGAATAAAAATCATTAGAGAGAGAGAGGAAGGCTAGTAGCATGCAGTTAGAGGGAGACATACCCATAGGGGGGGATATCATTTTTCCAATGATTGGTTAAAGTAGGTACAGTTTTAGGAGGAGACATATCAATGAGGGGAGTTAACCTTTGGTCAGAAAGGGAGAGAATGGATAGATGCATGAAGACAGGGGGAGAATCCCTAAGGGGAGATACCCTTTTCCATTGATGTCAAAGGGGGAGATATAGAAACATTGATGAGGACAAATGGTCACAAGGGGAGCATGAGCATGAGTGTTTCCATGTCTAAGTGTTTCCATCAATGTCGGTGTTTCCATCAATGCCAAAAGGGGATATTGTTGGATAGTTGGTTTGGACATTTGGTTGTCATTGATGTCAACCCTTGGAGAGTGATCTTGGAGATTGATGTCAACACTTAGAGATTGATGTCAACCCTTAGAGATTGATTTCAACCCTTGGAGAGGTCTAGAGATTTTGGATAGTTGATTTAAATTTGTATGATCTATATTGATGATGATTTAGTTGGGTACATTTGATATAGTGTATATGTATCCCCAGAGGTGTGGTTATGGGACCCAAAGTTGTTTGAGGAATATAGACATGAAGGATAGTGAAATTGTAGGTAAAACACTCATATATGGATACTCATTTTCATTATTTTTTCGGTGATATGTGGTACACCACTTGGTTCCTCACAATTAGGGATATATGGCCTTGTAAAGTTGGAAGCCTCGAAGAGTGGACAAGAAGCCCCTAGCTAGTTACAAGTCTTGGTCAAAGGGTAAAGTGGTTGTAACAAGAAACTACTAAAATAAGGAAAGAGGTTACCTATAAAAGGTATCAATACACCTCAAGAGTCTCTCATTTGGACATACACACTTACATTGAATATCTATCTTATGAATGGTAAGGTCTAGTATTGTGATCCTTTGGCTAGTTTTTGGTGACATATTTATGAAGTTGTGAAGGTATGAAGTAGCGAAAGTTTCAGAGTTGTAGAAAAATAGTAACCCTAGTTTTCTAAGGTTGTATGTGGGATGCATAAGTACAAGTCAAATACATATGCAAGCTACAGAAGGATAGTTCACGTACATATGCAGGCTACAGGAGGACAGGTCTCATATCTGAGGAAAAGGTTTGAAAAGAATGTAATTATGAGTTGCAGCAAGGTTTGATGGTACAACACAGTCTCATATGGCATGCTTCAATTTTTCATGAGTAAAGGTATGTCTTTTATTTATTTTTTGTATGATTGTATTATGGATGGTATGGCACATCCTTAAGGAACTTCTTGTAAGCCCTTGATGGTACATGGTTAAGATAATATTGTTACATGTTTGAGACATACTCTTGGTACTTGGTATATGGTTGTTATGGTTCATCGTTAGAGGCACATATTTTTGATATTGGCATATACTTGAAGCTTATATTATGGTACAGTGTATAGTACATTATTCATGTACATGGTTGTGGTACATGGTTGATACATGGTATGGTACATTTTTTATGTACATGGTTGATGGGCATGGTTGGCACATGATATGGTGTTGATATGCATGTACATGGTTGATGATACAGGTTGTGGTATAGATTGATGATATGGTACATATGTACATGGTTGATCCACTGTTTGGAACAGTTGTGGTGCATGGTTGATGCACGATTTGGTATAGGTGTTGGTGCATGGTTGGTGCACTTTTGTGGTACAAGTTGATGTATGGTATAGGTTTGGTACATGGTATGGTACATGAACATATCTTGTGATGGTATGTTCATGATCATGTTACATGATTGGTAGAGTCATGTGTTGGTGATGATGAGCATATGGTGATGATGAGCATATGATGAGATATGCTCTTGATGATATTGGAAAGAGTTTCATCCAGTTGAGAGGAGATCCAGTTTTGTGGATGAGACAGTAACATGTTGGATAGGTTGATGTGACATTGAAAGTGATAGTGACAGTGACATTGGCAATGAAAGTGACAGACGCAATGATAGTAACAGTGGCAGTGATAGTGGTAATGACAGTGGCAGTGATTGTGGTAGTGACAGTTGGTCCAAACATATATTTTAGGGTGGAAAGATGAGGAAAGGAAAGTGGGTTGTAGAATCCTTCTGGTTAGTGTCAGAGAATCAAGGCATTGTAGCTCCTTCAGGTTAGATCCTGGGAATAGGGGGTTGTAGCCTCCTTCTGGTTGGAGCCATAGAATTCATGGATTTGTAGCCTCCCTTAGGTTGGAGCCTGAGAATAGGGGGTTGTATCCTCTTTCTAGTTGTAGCTAGAGAATTTGGAAGTTGGTGCTTACTATGAATGAATTATTGATATATATAAGAAAGAATTCAATGGTCTTCTCCCATTTGGGTTTCCATGTAAATACTAGTGTACTGTGAATTTGATGTGATGTTGCTTATGATTATATGCTCATGATATATTGAATACAATAATAGATGATACATTGATGATAAACTCTTGAAAATTGTTGATAAAGTGAAAGAATATATATTATGGTTATACGTGGTTTAAAGTGCTCATATTGATTCACCCCCACTCTCAGTATTCCAACCATTGGTAATAGAGAAGGTTACTTCAGGAAATATTTTAACCAATGGAAGGAAGATCATGGAGAGCAAAAATTTGTAAAATAATGGAATACCACAGTTTGATGGAAACAACTATGCATTTTGGAGAAGAAGGATGAAAACATATGTATAAGCACAAGGATTTGATGTTTGGAAATCAATAGTAGATGGATACAAAGATCCCTCCACTCCTCCAACAGATAACGATGGAAAGAAACTTAGTCAAAACAATTTGAGGGCTAAAAAAGTCATACTGAATGGTTTGGTTGACTCAGTATATTTCAAGGGTATGCATTGTGATTCTGCAAAGGAGATATGCGAAAAACTTCATAATTTTTATGAAGTGGATGCCAAAGTCAAAGGGGCCAAGATTCAAACTTACAGAAGTCAATTTGAACAAATGAATATGAAAGAAGAGGAAGACATTGTAGCCTTGATGAAATAGTGAGTTTTATTGAAGGTTTGGGAGAAGAAATGAATGAACATGTCATTGTTCAAAAGGTACTAAGGTTTCTAACAATGAGATTTGATCTGAATATTTCATCCCTAGAGGAAACACGAGACATGGGTACGATAAGCATGGATGAGCTACATGGAATATTTGTAGCTTATGGAATGAGGATAGAACAAGAAAATCCCTCCAAAAAAGAATCATCTTTTAAAGAATCTAAAAGGAAAAAGAAGAAGAATAATCCTGAGTCAAATCCAAATTACAATGGTAGAGATCATTCATATGAGGATGAAGAAATGGACAACTTCATAAGAAAGATAAAGAAAGTAACCAACAAGTAGAAAGGTATGCTTCCCTTAAGATGTTTTAATTGTGGTAAAATTGGTCATTTGGCAAATAAGTGTCCTTATGCTAAGAAGACAGATAGTGATGAAGAGGAATATCCCAAGAAAGAAAAGAAATATCAAAAGGGAAACAAGAAAGATAAAATTAAATTCTTCAAGAAAAATATCTACTCAAGAGAACATAGTGCTTCATCTGATGAAGATAATGAAAGCGACAGTGACTCAAAGAAAGTACTCTTTATGGCTATGAAAAATAAAAAAAATGATGAAGAAGTTGAAGTGGATATTGATGCAAAACTAATCAATGCTTTAACTGATCTAAAGAAAGAAAGGAATAAAAAAAAAACATTCAAAGAATAAAACATCCACTTGAGAACCCTACTTGAAGAAGGAAAAAAAAAGGAAGAAGTAATGCAGATCCAGATGATAAAGAAAGGAAAAGAGTGTGAGAAGCCTGAAAAGGAAATTGTGACATTGAGAGATGAAGTCAACAAGCTTTGTTGGCATGTTTATAGGTAGAGTGTGCTTGTCATTGATGGCAAGAACAAAAGCGATGTTGGTAGGTTACAGGCAGAGTATGCATGGCCAGAACAACCAAGAACCAAATATCGAGAGACCAGAAGTTGAGAAAGGCATAATGTCCCAGGTTGGCACCAGAAGTCTTTTGGGAAGATGTAGATGAAAAAGCTTGAGAAGCTTAGAAGAGATCGAGCATAGTTTCATATAGATAGTGCAGAGTTGCATGCATAGCACAAGTGTGCGCCAGGGCCGAGGGAAAATTTTTCCAAAGCTCAGGAGAGATAGCTCAAAGGTATCAGAACCTTTGACACTTATAAATTATTCCAAGTTGGGAGGATGCATAAGCTCAAGAGGAGGAGTGACAATGGTTTTTTTATCACCAATATTGATTACCTGATGGTCATCACATCAGAGTATAGACAGGAGGAGCACGCAGAGGAGGAGATTAGACCTCAGCCACTGGATTGGAGCGTGAAGTAATAGTAGCCATTAGATCTAGTATAACTGTGAAGAGGATAAGGGGATAGAGCCATCCTCCAACTCTACGAAATACGAAGTTGCTAAATGATCTGGGTCGTTGGATCCAGAGGACACGTGGTGAGATATTAGCATTTCGCTGACTTGTGAGCTGAAGAATTCAAAGGTGAGAGTTGTAGGAACTTGCGATATGCGAAGTCATGAAATTATCTAGGCCATCTGATCACCAAGGATCTAGACCGTTGATCTGATATAAAGTCAGATTCCATGATATTGATCGCAATCGTTGATCAAAGAGAGAGACATTTATCATTGATCTTATATGAAGTCATTTCGGAGTTTCATGTATCAGGAGTTTGGAGGAAACTCACAAAAGGAGTTCGCGATATGCAAAATCGTGAAGCACTCTTTATCTTAACCCTTGATCATAGCTTGTGGTCACATCAGAGGAAGAGAAGTGAAGGATCTAGTACTACTAGGTTCCATTTCAGAGTTTCGCATATCGTGAGTTTGGAAGCAACTCACAGAAGGAGGTTGTGATATGCGAAATTGTGAAGCACCCTTATGCTTGGCCTAATGGTCACATCAACGAGAGATAAGGGAAGGATCTAGAAGTGCTAGGCTCCATTTCGAAGTTTCGCAAGTTAGGAAAACCAAGGTGACTCGTAGCTAATCACCCGAAATGTGAAATCATGAAATGACTATTGGTTAGGCATACGGTCACCATCGATGGTCATGTGAAAGGAAGGGGCTTAGCTATAAAATCCAGTGCCCACTGTGTAGTGTTCTCAGGAAGGGAAAAAGCATGAAAGGGATGAGCGCACTAAGCTTCTCTCAGTAAATACTAGAGACGGACTTATTGTAACCACAAAAAATGACTGATTGCATCTACCAGAGTGTTCGATGAATCTTAGGGTGATCGTTAGAAGAGCTTAAGAGTCTCAAGATAACTGCCAGTGGAATGAAGACTCATCATAGAGATGATTGACAGATGGAAAAGTGTCGAAGTCTGTAGCTTCCAGAGAAGCCAAAGAATCTCAGGAATGACCACTAATGATGAACAGTTTCATCATAACGGCCATGGAGGAAGAATAGACTCAGTGTAATCGCCTGAAGGGACGAAGAGTTAGGTGTATGATATGGCAGAGAACTTGGCGTGATAAATATACACAAAATAGAGAAGAAGGTTTTGCTTCAGTTGAGAGTTATTGATGCAGATGAAAGAAGGATGTGTGCAACAGCTGGATAATACAAAACAGGCGTAGTGCAGATAATAAAAAAAAATGCATATCTGAGAGAGGTAGAGGAAGCCAAGGTGCGCTAGCAGAGACAGGGCATAAGAAAAGAAAGCGTGAAGAGTAATGCAAGTAAGAAGACACTGATGTAGGTATAACATAGCATTGTCACAGAACAGTGAAGAGACTAATAAGCTATTGATAAATATTGTATCACTGTAATAATTCTTAGTAATGAATATTTATAATTTGGGTGGTAGGGAGGACTATTGTCCTTAGTGTTTCAAGTGTGTGCTTGAACACGGAGAGTTGTATCTTCCATCTGGTTGTAGCCAGAGAAACTAGGGTGGTGCAAGGGAGAACTATTGTTCTCTATTATACAGGTTGGTGCCTGTGTGATTGGAAGTTTGTGCTTCCATCCAGTTGGTGCTAGAACACTCAGGGAGTTGGTGCTTCCTTTTAGTGGGTACTAGAGAAACCAGAGAGTTGATGCTCTCAACAAGTTGCAGCTTGCAAAATAGAGGTGGTAGCCTTACAATGAGTTGGTTCTCATAAGAATGATAATGTACAGAAAATAAATCTTACTTATCATATCAAGAAGAAGAGTTTTTTCCCTTCATGGGTTTCCTCGGGAAATATCTGTCTCTGTATATTTTGTGTGTGTGATTGATGTTGAATATTGTGTTGCTTACTTCCCCTCATTATTGTGATCATCATTGAGTATTATATAAAAGAGTTTAATATGGGCATAATTGTTTAAGCATAGTAACAAATTATTCACCCCCCCTCTTAGTTATCCAACAATTGGTATCAGAGCCAACCCCTTTTTTCTAAGGGTAGATCCTATGAGATTAAGCATGACTAGTCATGAGAGATATTCAACCAACAAGGCCCCTCTACTCAATGGAACAAATTTTTCCTTCTGGAAAGTTAGGATTAGAACCTACATAATGGCTTTAGGTGCAGATGTCTGGGATGTGGTAGAGACTGTTTATGTAAAGCCAATTGTACTAGCTAATAAGGATGACAAGCTAGAATTCAGCTTCAATGCTAAGGCTGTGAATGTTATTCTGAGTGGGCTTGCAGAAGCAGAATTTGTAAAAGTTATGCACTTAGAAACTGCCAAAGACATGTGGGACAAACTCATTAGCAATTATGAAGTTAATGAGAAGGTAAAGGATGCCAATCTTCAAACCTATAGAGTACAGTTTGAATAACTACAGATGAAAGAAGATGAAACTATTGGAAATTACTTTCTAAGAGTTGAAGAAATAGTAAATGCAATGAAAGCTCTTGGTGAAAAAATTGAGGAAGCCTCTTTAGTTTAGAAAATTTTGAGATCTCTTCCAAATAGATTCAACCCAAAGGTCTATGCTATAAAAGAAATCAATGATCTAAAAGCTTTGGCTTTTGATAAACTTCTAGGAACATTAACTACATATGAAATGAGGATAGGTAAAGATAAATCCAACACTAGAGAAGCTTCTTTTAAAGCAAATAAGAATGAGGAATCTGAGACTGATGAAATTGAAGCAAAATTTGTGAGAAGACTAAAGAAAGGATCAGGCAACTATCAAGGCAATTTTCCCTTCAAGTGTTTTAACTGTGGAAATATAGGTCACTTTTCATCTACGTGTCCACACAAGAAGCATGATCATAATTCTAAAGGTGAAAACAAGTACATACCTAGGAGATTTGGTAAAAAGAAAAGTTTATGTGTAAACAATGATGACTCTTCAGAAGACACAAATAGTGATTCTTCCAGTGAAGATAACATTAATGACTTTGTTCTTATGGCCAAAGAGGATTATGATAATCAAGAAACAGGAAGTGATTTTAATGTTGAAGAAGTTGTGGTTGATATGGAAGGTGAACTAATCAGTTCCTTAGAAGAGATTGACAGACTCAGACTTGAGAAGACAAAACTAAAATAGTTACTGAAGTAGTTTGAAAAGAATGCTAAAAAACCTGATGAATACTTTTCCCTACTAAAGGTGGAGTTAGAAGAGGAAAATAAAATAGAGGACATTCTGAAACAATAGTTATCAGAGAAGAAGGCAAGATGTGAAGACTTTGGAGAAGAGGTAGTAAAAACCAAAAAAGAGATGGAGAAATTCAAAGCATTATATCTCCAAAATCTTCCAAGCATTAAAGCCTTAGAAGGATTAACCACCATTCTGAATCAGGAAAGGAATACAAATTTAAAAATAGGTTTGGGTTATGAAGAAGGATCAAGTTGTAGTTAGCCAAGCAACAAAGCGTCCATCAAGTTCGTCAAATCTACATTCATTGACAACAATAAATATGGAGAAACAAAGGAAGATAATCAGTCGCAAAGGAAGAGTAAAAGAAAAAGTACCAGAACTAAATATATAGAACAAAGAAATCATCAACATGAAAGAAATCGACCTGCTCAAAGAAGACAACCATTTTCTAGGTACAAAGGATTTTTCTATGGATATTGTTTTTTTTGTTCTAACTTTGGTCACAAAGCTGTAAACTGTTATTTAAGATTTAGATATGAGAAATCAAAACACTCAAGGAATAGATATCTGTCGCAACAAAGAATGAGACAGCTAAGTAATAAACAATCACAGACTACAAATCATGTGATGGATGGGAAAAGGACACAGGTTAAGCATAACAATCGTTATGATTCCTTATTCAATGAACTAGAATGTTACACCTGCCATAATTATGGACATAAAGTTGCAGATTGTCTCTTACAAAAATATGAATCAGATATGAATCCCTATGATGAAAACATCAAGGTTTGGAAGAGAAAATAAAATGACAAGTGTGGATTAGTGATGTCAGCTCAAAGACAAAAGAACCCCTAGTATATTGACAGTGGATTCTCCAAACATATGAAGGGAGACAAAAGTAATTTTTTGTCTCTAAGTGAAAGAAAATTTTGGAAATATAACCTTTCGAAATGATGCTCCTGGTAAAATCAAGGGTAAAGTGATGGTGAGTTTGAGTAATGGTAAAGGGAAAGCCCAAGATGTTTTACTTGTATATGGGTTGAAACATAATTTTCTTAGTGTAAGTCAAATGTGTGACAGAGGATGTGAAGTGGTGTTCACTTCCAAGGATTGTAAGATAAAGTCTGTAAACTCAAGACAAGTGGTGGCCAAAGGCATAAGAATAGATAATAATGTATATGTGTTGAAAGAAGACAGAGAAGAGTGACATATAAGCAAACATGATGAAATATGGTTATGGCATAGGAGACTTGGACATCTAAACTTTGACCACTTAATCAAGCTCAAAAATCTTGAGGCAGTGAGAGATCTTCCAAGAATATCAAATCCTTGCCAAGTAGGAAAGCTAACCAGGACATAGGTCAAATCCAAGAGCTCTACTTCAATAGAGAAACCACTCCAATTAGTTCATATGGATTTGTGTGGACCATCAAGACAGGAAGGCACATGGAAGGAAAAGTACTTTATGTTGATCATTGATGATTACTCCAAACTTATTTCGGTTTCTTTCTCAAGGAAAAAGATGAAGCATTTGAGAAATTTAAAATATTTAATGCTTTAAATGAGAATCAAATAGGCAATATGTTAAAGGAAGTGAGGTCAAATAGAGGAGGATAATTTATGTCAAGTGAATTCAAGGAATTCTATGATAAACATGGGAATAAGAGAGAATACACAATCCCTGGAGCTCCACAACAAAATGGAGTAGTTGAGAGGTAAAATAGAACAGTTTAGCAAATGGCCAGGTCAATGATGAATGAGAAGAACATTGGTCAAACGTAATGGGTAGAAACAATACACACAACAATCCATATTCTTAACAAAGCTCACCTCAGACCACAGAGTGACAAGACACCTTATGAACTATGGTATGGAAGACCTGCTTCAATCAAACACTTGAAAGTCTTTGGGAGTAAGTGATACATAAGGAATAATAATGAAAACCTTGGTAAGTATGATGATACGGATGATGAAGGCATATTCTTAGGATATGCTACCAATAGTAAAGGATACATATGCTTTAATAAAAGATTGCATAAATTACTTGATTATTTTATTTAAAGGTTGATGAAGGAGTCCCAGTAAGAGACATGAGAAATATTGAAACAAAAACAAAGGATATAGGTGAAGTTGAAGTTGAACAAGTCCAATAATCAGAACAATAAGACTCTGAATCAGTGCAAATACTCAGGCAGACTCAAATCAACAGACAACATCCAATCCTTCCTCTAGAATTACTCAAAAAAATCATCCTGCAAGTCAGATAATTGGTGAGAAAGACAAAGGTGTACAAACCAGGAGAAGGATAATCAAAAACACCGAGAAATCACATATAGCCTTCATATCCATGTTGGAACCCAAGAACTTCAATGAATCCAATGAAGATGAAAATTGGTTAAAATCAATGAACGAGGAATTGGATAATGAGAAGAACAATACGTGGGAACTTGTTCATAGACCTGCAGATAAGAATGCAATTGGCTCCAAATTGGTGTTTAAGAATAAAATAAATGAACAAGGACAAATTGTCAAGAATAAAGACAGATTGGTTTGTAAGGGTTATGAACAAGTTGAAGGACAAGATTTTGGGGAAACTTTTGCACCAGTGGCAAGATTGGAAGCCATCAGAATGGTCTTGGCCTATGCTTGCCATAATAACTTTAAAGTATATCAAATGGACGTTAAGTCAGCCTTTCTTAATGGATACCTAGAAGAATAAGTATACATGGAGAAACCTTAAGTATTTTCACTGCAGATAATCCTAACTATGTATGTAAGTTGAAAAAGGCCTTATATGGACTGAAACGGGCACCACGAGCCTAGTATCATAGGATGGAAAAATTTCTACAGGAAAAACAGTTCAAGAAAGGAAATGTTGACAACAATCTATATATATAATCTGAAGGTGACTATTTATTAGTTGTTGTGATTTATGTAGATGAAATTATCTTTGGATGCACTAATGACCTTTCATTTCAGTGGTTTTCTAATTCAATGCAGACTGAGTTTGAGATGTCTATGATAGGAGAAATGTCATATTTTCTTGGTTTATGAATCAATCAAAGTTCTGCAGGGATATTTATCTCTCAAGAACATTATTTGAAAGAGATGCTAAAGAGGTTTCAAATGGAATATTCCCCTCCTGTCGGTACACCTATGGTAGTTGGTTGCAAGATCAACAAAGATGATATTTCACCTAAGGTTGATCAAAGAACATATCGATCAATGAATGGCAGTATTTTGTACATCACAACATCCCATCCTGATATAATGCAGGTTGTTGGAATGGTAGGTCATTATCAGTCTACCCCTAAGAAAATTCATTTAGCATCTGTCAAGAGGATCTTCAAATATTTTAAGGGTACAATAACTTATGGCCTTTGGTATCCTAGAAATCAGAACTTACACTTAATTGCATATTCAGATGTTGATTGGGAAAACTGTTTGGATGAGAGAAAGAGCACCAGTGGAGGTGCATTCTTCTTAGGTGATTCCTTAGTAGCATGGATTAGTAAAAAGTAGGGATCTATCTCATTATCAACTATAGAGGCAGCATACATTGTTGTTGCTACTTATTGCACTCAGATTTTATGGATGTTACAAACGCTTGTAGACTTGAAGGTAACTTATACTGACCCAATTCCACTTCACTATGATAACACAAGTGCCATTAGTGTCTCGAAGAATCATGTTCTCCATTCAAAGAAGAAACATATCTCAATAAAGTATCATTTTCTCAAAGAGCAGGTTACAAAAAAATATGTTCATCTCAATTACATTTCGTCCACCGAACAAATTGCAGACATCTTTACTAAACCCCTAGCCAAGACAAATTTTGAATATCTTCGCCAGAAGTTGGGTGTGACCTCATTATCATCCTAAGAGAGTCCATCCTGCCAAGGAGAGTATGTATTGGTTGAATATCAGATACCTCCACACATTATTACAACATCTCAAGGGGAGCATCTTTTCTTTGGCATTGATATCAAAGGGGGAGAAAAGGAGTGGGTCTGGATGCTACAGTTGGAGATTCCATATGCTACAGTTGGATATCTAAGTATAACGGTGTCGTTTTTTAGGGTTTCCATCAATGTAAAAGGGGGATATTTTTGGCATTTTTGCAGGTAGAGTGTGCTTGTCATTGATGGCAAGAACAATAATGATCTTGGCAGGTTACAAGCAAAGTATGCATGGTGAGAACAATCGAGAACCAAAGCTCAAGAGACCAGAAGTTGAGAAAGGTAGAATGTTCCAGGTTGGCACCAGAAGTCTTTTGGGAAGACGTAGATAAGCAAGCTTGAGATGCTTAGAAGAGATTGAGTAGAGTTGCACGTAGATAGTGAAGATTTGCATGCATAGCGCAAGTGTGCACCAAGGTCGAGGGAAAATTTTTCCAAAGCTCAGGAAAGATAGCTCAAAGGTCTCAGAACCTTTGACACTTAGAAATTATTCCAAGTTGGGAGGATGCGTAAGATCAGGAGGAGGATTGACAGTGGTCATTGGATCACCAATCATGATTACCCGATGGCCATCAGATCAGAGTACAGACAAGAGGAGAACATAGAGGAGGAGATTAGACCTCAGCCACTAGATTGGAGCATGAAAGACTAGCAGTCGTTAGATCTAGTATAAATGGGAAGAGGATAATGGGAAAGATCCATCCTCCAACTTCATGAAATATGAAGTCACGAAATGATCTGGTTCGTTGGATCCAGAGGAAACGTGGTGAGAGATCAACATTTCCCTGAATCCCGATCTGGAGAAGTCAAAGGTGAGATTTGTAGGAACTCGTGATATGCAAAGTCACGAAATGATCTGGGTCGTCTGATCACCAAGGATATGGATAGCTGATCTGATATGAAGTCAGAGTCCACGATATTGATCACAGTCGTCGATGAGAGAGAGAGACCTCAACCATTGATCTGATATGAATTCATTTCTAAGTTTCATGTATCAAGAGTTTGGAGGCAACTCACAACATGGGTTCACGATATGCAAAATTGTGAAGAACTCTTTTGCTTGACCCCTGATCATAGCTTGTGGTCACATCAGAGGAATATAAGTGAAGGAGTTAGCGCTACTAGGCTCCATTTAGAAGTTTCACATATCGTGAGTTTGGAAGAAACTCACAGCAGAAGGTCGTGATATGCGAAATCACGAAGCACCCTCATGATTGGCCCCTGATCACAACTAGTGGTCACATCAGCAGGAGACAAGGGAAGGAGATAGAAGTGATAGGATCCATTTCATAGTTTCATGAGTCAGGAAAACCAAGGTGACTTATAGTTGATCACCCAAAATGTGAAATCACGAAATGACTATTGGTTAGGCATACAGTCACCGCTGATGGTCATGTGAAAGGAAGGGGCTTAGACAGAAAATCCAGTGCCCACTATGTATTTTTTGCAGGAAGGGAAAAAGCGCAATAGGGATGAGCACACTAAGTTTCTCTCAGTAACTTCTAGAGATTGACTGATTGTAACTACAGAAAATGACTGATTGCATCTACCAGAGAGTTTGAAGAATCTCAAGGTGATCATTAGAGGAGCTGAAGAGTCTTGAGATAACTGCTAGTTGAATGAAGACTCATCATAGAGACAATTGACAGATGGAAAAGCGTCGAAGATTGTAGCTACCAAAGAAGCCAAAGAATCTTAGGAGCAGCCAATAATGATGAACAATTTTAGCATAACGGCCATGGAGGAAGAATAGACTCAGTGTAATCACCAGAAGGGACAAAGATTTAGGTGTATGATCTGGCAGAGAGATTGGCGTGATAAATATACACAAAACAGAGAAGAAGGGGTTACTTCAGTTGAGAGTTATTGATGCCAATAAAATCAATCTATGTGCAGCAGTTGGATAATACAGAAGAGGCGTAGTGAAGAGAATAAAAGAAAATGCATATCTAAGAGAGGCGTAGGAAGCTAAGGTGCACTAGCAGAGAAAGGGAAGAAAAAAAAAAAGATCGAAGAGTAATGCGAACAAGAAGACATTGATGTAGGGAGAGCATAGCAGTGCAGCGGAATAGTGATGAGACTAGTAAGCTATTAATAAATAATGTATCACTGTAATAATTCTTAGTAACAAAGATTTATAATCTGGGTGGTAGGGAGGTGCTAGGGAGGACTGTTGTCCTCAGTGTTTTAAGTGGGCGCTTGAACACAGGGAGTTGTATCTTCCATCTGGTTGTATCCAGAGAAACGAGGGTGGAAGGGTGGTGCAAGGGAGAACTATTGTTCTCTGTTATATAGGTTGGTGCATCTATGAATGGAAGTTGGTGCTTCCATCCAGTTGGTGTTGGAACAATCAGGGAGTTGGTGCTTCCTTTTAGTGGGTGCTAGAGAAACCAAAGAGTTGGTGCTCTTAGAAAGTTTCATCTTTCAAAACAAAGGTGGTAGCCTCACAATGAGTTCGTGCTCATAAGAATGATAATGTACAGAAAATAAATCTTACTTATCATAACAAGAAGAAGAGGTTTTTCGTTTTATGGGTTTCTTCGGGAAATATCTGTCTCTTTATATTTTGTGTGTGTGATTAATGTTGAATATTCTATTGCTTACTTCCCCACATTATTGTGATCATCATTGAGTATTCTGTAAAAGATTTTAAAATGGGCATAATTGTTTAAGCACAGTAACAACTGATTCACCCCCCCTCTCAGTTGTCCAACAAGCTCATCAAGAACATGAAAAATTCTCAAGTGTTAGAAAAAATTCTCAACAGTCAAAGGCCATAACATGAAAAATCCGAACTAGGATACAAGAATGTTCATTTTGAAGAAGGTTCAAGATCCATGAAGAAAGAAAAATAACAACGGATTTTATGCAAAAGTTCTCAAATAAAGGAATCATGGTGAAAGGAATGAATACATAAGACCTTCTACATTCAAGCAACAAAGAAGCTTCAATCATTTTGAAAGAAAAAAACAAAGAGAATATCTTGATCATCCAAGGAAAAATTACAGAAGGACTACACCACAAAGAGGATCATTCACTCCCTTGTATGTAAATTTATTTTATGGCCATTGTTTCTATTGTACTAACTTTGGACATAAGGTTACATATTGCAGGGCTTATGAAATAAATGTTCAAACAAGAAAATCTTATGTGGCCCCGCATGCCATTGAATGTTAGAAGTTACATAACTATGGACACATATCTCTTGATTGTACAAGCATTATAAATCCTCCCATGAAAGAAATTACTGATGAAAAATACAAGAAGGCTTGGAAAAGAAGTGAAGAACAAGAAGAGTAGGTAAATGAAGAATAGGTCCAAGGAATCATACTTACAGGATTTTCAGCAGCACAAGATCATGATGAATTTACAAGAAAGGAGGAAAGTGTTAGAATTCAGGAAGAGAATAAAGAAGAAGATGTCATAACTCATGATGTTGACAAAATTCAGAGAGAGGAAGAAGAGGAAGATGTCTCAACATATGAAGAAGAATATTAATTTGCATCAGAGAAGATATTGTTTCGTTCCATCCGGATTGGAGACTCCCAGTAAATATGAATATTTAACATGGGGAGTCTATGCAGTAACTACGATAGATCAAAGAAATATCTTTCAAGTAGCTTGTAGAGTTTGGGAAGACATAATCAAAGAAGTCAGACATCAGAAGTATAGAATGATAGATTGATTGGTTGAGAAAGAAGTGTTCCCACACAGGTGTCAGTTGACATTTACACAGCAAAACGTTTATGATTTTATTCAGTCAAATATATCTTCGGTACAGGTTGTTCCAAACTTGTAGTATTTGGTTTGTAGCTAGAGAAGACCAATGGACACATTTTATATATGGTGATTAGTTTCATTCATGAAGACTTCATGATAGTAAAATGGTAGATGGATCAAGATTGTGGACAGTTGAGTAGAAGATTCATCAATAGTTTGTGACATATGGACATGATATGGATTCATGAGGTTCTTAGTAGGTACAGAAAAGACTGTTCATATGCATAGCAACATTTTTACAAGTGGAATCAATTGAAATCGGTTAGTCACAGAAGGGAAATAAATGCAAGGCACAACGAAACAAGGAAATCCAAACCGTCAATAGAAGCTATATATATCATCAGAAAGAAATCATTGAACAGTATATTCAAGTGAACATGACATGTGAAAAAAGAAATAAAATAATGAATTCTTTTTATATATGTCAGTGAATTTCAAGAGGAAGCACCAATGGACACTAAGTAGTACTGGAAGAGAGGAAAGGAAACATTTCACATGTAGTTCTACATCTTACAGAAAAGGAGAATCATCAGAGAGAGATGAAGATAAGTAACATGCATTCATGAGGAGACATACCCATAGGGAGGGATATTCTTTTTCCCATGATTGGTTATAGAAGGTATAGTGTCAAGAGGATACATATCGACAAGGGGAGTTAAACTTTGGTTAAAAAGGGAGAGAAAGAACATATGCATGAAGACAGGGGGAGAATCCCCAAGGAGAGATACCCTTTACCATTGATGTCAGAGGGGGAGAGATAGAAATGTTGATGAGGAGCAATGGTCACAAGGGGAGCATGATCATGAGTGTTTCCATGTCTAAGTCTTTCCATCAATTCCAAAGGGGGAGATTGTTGGAAAATTGGTTGTCATTGATGTCAACCCTTGGATAGTGATATTGGAATTTGAGGTCAACCCTTGGAGAGTGATATTGGAGTTTTATGTCAAGCCTTAGAGATTGACGTCAACCCTTGGGGAGTTCCAAAGATGTTGGAAATTTGATTGAATTTTGTATGATCGAGATTGATGATGAGTTAGTTAGGTACAATTGATGTAGTCTACATGTAGCCTCGTAGGTGTGGTTATGGGACCCAAAGTTGGTTGAGGAATATGGAGATGAAGGACAGTGAAATTGCAGGAAGGTCACTCATATATGGATAGTTCTTTTAGTGTATTTTTTGGTGATATGTGGTATGCCACGTGGTTGCAAACGGTTCAAGAGATATGGCCTTGTAAAGTTGGAAGCCCCGAAGAGTGGGCAAGAATATCCTAGTTGGTTACAAGTCTTGTTCAAAGGGTATAGTGGTTGTAACAAGAAATCCCTAAAATAAGGAAAGAGGTTACCTAGCACAAGTATAAATACACCTCAAGAGTCTCTAATTTGGACATACACACTTACATTTAATATCTATATTATGAATGGTATGGTCTAGTATTGTGATCTTTTGTCTAGTTTGTGACAACATATTTCTAAAGTTGCAAAGGTATGAAGTAGAGAAAGTTTCGGAGTTGCAGAAAAATGGTAACCCTAGTTTTTTGAGGTTATAAGCAGGCTTCATAATTATATTTTTCATAAATACACAAGCCATAGAAGGATAGGTCACGTACATATGTAGGTTGTAGGCGTATAGGTCATGTATCTGAGGAAATGGTTTGAAACTAATGTATGAATGAGTTGCAGAAAGGTTTGATGGTACAGAATAGTCTGAGATGGTATGCTTAAGGTTTTCATGAGTAAAGGTATGTATTTTATGTATTTGTTTTATGCTTGTATCTTGGATGGTATGGCACATCCTTAAGGCATGTCTTGGAAGGCCTTGATGATACATGGTTAAGGTAATATTGTTACATGTTTGAGACATACTCTTGGTACTTGATATATGGTTGTTATGGTTCATTGTTAGAGGAAAATCTTTGTGATATTGGAATATACTTGAGGCTTATCTTATGGTACATGGTATGGTAAATTATTGGTGTACATGGTTGATGTACATGGTTGAGATGCATGGTTGATACATGGTATGGTACATTGTGTATGTACATGGTTGATGTGAATGGTTAGCACATGGTATGGTACATTTTATGGTGTTGATATGCATGTGCATGGTTGATGTACATGATTGATGTTCATGGTTGGAACATGGTATGGTACATGGTATGGTGTTGATATGAATGTACATTTTTGCTGGACATGGTTGGTACATGGTTGATGATACAGGTTGTGGTACAAATTGATGATATGGTACAGATGTGCATGGTCGATGCACAAGTTGGCACAACTTTGGTGCATGGTTGATACATGGTTTGGTATAGGTGTTGGTGCATGTTCGATGCACTTTTTGTGGTACACGTTGATGTATGGTATAGGTTTAGTACATGGTATGGTACAAGAGCATATCTTGTGATGGTATGTTAATGATATTGGTACATGCTTTCTAGAGGCATGTGTTGGTGATGTTGAGAATATGATTTGAGATATTCTCTTGGTGATATTGGCATGAGTTGCATGTGGTTGAGAGTAGATATGGTTTCATGGATGAGATAGTGACAAGTTGGACAGGTTGATGTGATAGTGACAATGAAAGTGGCAGTAATAATGGAAGTGATTCAGGCAGTGATAGTTGGTATACACTTATATTTCATGGTGGCAGGATGGGGAAAGGAAAGGGGGCCGTATCCTCCTTGCAGTTGGTGAGGAAGAATCAAGAAGATGTATCTTCCTTCAGGTTGGAGCCTGAGAATAGGGGGTTGTAGCCTCCTTCAAGTTGCACCTGGAGAATTTGGAAGTTGTTTCTTAATATGAATGTATTCTTTCTATATATAAGAAAGAATTCCTTGGTTTTCTCCCATTTGGATTTCCACATAAATATTGGTGTGCTATGTATTTGATGTAATGTTGTTGATGTGATGTTGCTTATGATTATATTCTCATGATATATTGAATGCAATCATAGATGATACATTGTTGATAAACTATTGAACATTGTTGATAAAGTGAAAGAATATATATTATGGTTAAAAGAGGTATAAAGTGCTCATACCGATTCACCCCCTCTCTCAGTATTCCAACAATCATCAAGCACACTCTGTTAGGGTAAAAAAAATACCAAACTGATTTTTATTATTACACTTCATCTTCTACTTCCAAAATATCAAGAAAGCACTAGTGGTCACTCTTCGTCCAAGGAAACCATGTTTGTGGTGCTCTACAACGAGTTGGATATCTCCACTAGTAGATTCAACACATTTCCAAAATTTGGAAGTTACCATGAATTTTCATTTCCTCTCAATGGTGGAACCATGCCTCCTCGGGTCATAAGAGTTCAGATAAATTGTTTATGACCTTCCTATTTTCATTTTCATCCAATTCAAATTTGAAATTGGCTTGAAATTTGATTGTTTTTCAATTTGTTTTGATTCCATGTGGTGCACTTAACACTTTGGATTGCCCCGGAGTAGTGCATTATTGCATAGAAAGAATCGCCACTCGTGTGTATACCCTAACAGTATGCATTGATGTCATTCAAATAAAATAATCATGACTAATTTTAAAAACAAACATAACAGTGCGTCTTTTGTGATGCCCCATTACCAGTGCATTATGAAAGACAACACACCACTAACCAACATCTCAGTACTTTGGGAACATTAGATCATTGGTGTGTTTCATTTAATAAAGTGAATTGTTAAGCTTACATTTTTTTAAATTTATCATAGCAGTATGTCCATTTTAACCAAATGCACTGGTGTTGTTAAAAGAACTGCACCGAGAAAAATAATGACCCACTTTGAATAGTGGGGCATCTCGTTAGATGCCTCGTTTCCAATGCTCTATAAAAAAATGCACCTCTAAACAAAATACCAGTGATCCAATAACATGGTAGTACTGGTGCATTCATATTAACACATCTCACTGCTTAATTTGTAATAAAACAATTTAACATGGTAGTGCCCCTAGGTCCAACACACGCATTGATGTTGTAAAGAGCAAACCACCAGGATGAATATTTCACAATATAACATCACAATGCATAGTATGGGACACACTAATAAAATACATTACAGTGATAAAATATATGTGGTCCACCGATGTGTAAACTCTAAAGGTATGCACCAATGCATAAACTCTAACAGTACCCACTGATGTTGTTTGAATAAAATCACCACGATAAATTATTAAAAATAAACATAGCAGTGCATATTTAGTGATTCCCCATCATAGGTGAATTATAGAATACAACGCACTGGTAAACAACATGCAGGTGCTCTAAAAATAGTGGTGCACTGGTTATTTTGATTTTACAAATTGCACCACTGATCTTAGAGACCATAAAATTTAGCGTAGTGGTGTGTCCATGTCAATAAAATGAATCGATATGGTTTAATGAACTGCACTAGGAAAATATTGAATGACTTGGCACTGCACTACTAAACAATATGTCAATGTTATGAGAATATAGGATCAACAATGCATTCAGGTGAACAAAGTGCACCATTAAGTTTACAATACATAAAATTTAGTGTTGCAGTACATCCATGTTAAGAAAATGCATCAGTGTTTCTAAATCAACTACATCAAGAAAATATTTAATGACTTGGCATACTAGGGCATTGGTTTGGGAACCCCATTTCCAATTTTCTATACAACACAATGCACTGTCAAACAAATTGGTGGTTCTCCAATAGTAGGGTAGCACCAATGCATTAGTATTGACACATCACAATAGTTTATTTGTAATAAAACAATTTAAACTATCATTGTTCCTACATCTAAAAAATGCATTGGTTCTATAAAGAGCATGAAACTATGATCTAGGTGGATCTCGGTGGCCATCCACCTTCTACACTGAATCAACTTTTTTGATCCAATGGTTTTGATAAACCATGATATTCACCCTTTTGATGGGGAATGTAATGTAATTCCATCGCTATTTGTAATGTAATGTAATTCATACAATGTTAATGCAATGAATCCCATGAGAACTCCAAACTTAAGTGCGCTTGGGCTAGAGTAGTTCTGGGATGGAAGACCTCTTGCAAAGTCCTAGTGTCTTACATGCTATGGAATTTTTTAAACTTCGACCAATTTATCCTGCATGCATCAGAAGGTCCTTTAAGCATGCAATAGAGGGTGATGTAAACCTTGTTGCAAATAAAGTGTAGCCAACATCTTCCTCTTCAGAGATAATCAACACCATTCTAGTTAGTTTGTCTTCTACAATGTTATGTTATTCTATTCATTAATAGAAGTTTGGTTTCACTGTATTTTTGTGTTTATGCTATATTTTCCTTTTATCTCATTTCATTCTCAACATAATATGGATTAATGGTATCATATTGTTCTTCTCCTTGTTGTTTCTTAAAGCATATCCCTGACGAGGTCAGGGTATAGATATTTGGGTCTCGAGCTATTTTTCATTGAGGAAAACCATTGTTTCCATCCCAAGAAACCTCCCATGGTGGAATAAAAGAGATGATAGAGAAGGAGATCCTTTCAATATGTTTCTCAAGGAATCCCTTATGCAACAGAGGAATGAGACAATGGAAAAATTCGCTCAAATCCTTCGATGACTACTAATGGTGACATAGGCATGTTTGACAATCAACCATTTAGGAGGTGCAAAACCCTTCAAGGTAAAAGTCAGTTTTGATATCCCCTTATTTTAAGGCTATATATACGTAGATACTCTAGAAAAATGGTTGAATCTTCTAGAAGGTTATTACTTTGTTCAAAAAATTTCTAAGAGATAAAATATCACCTTCGTGATCCTTAAAGCCCTTCCCCATGTCATAGATTGGTGGGAAGGTTACTAGGAGAGGTACATTACATATTAATCTATGTGATTCAGGAGAGAACCCACTTGGGTATACTTTTCATATTCCCTAAAGGAGGAGTTCTATCCTTTCAGAAACTATTATGAACAATACATGAGATGGATCACTCTACATCAGAAATGAGAACAGGGAGTTTCGGTTTACACTAACATATTTCATACCTTCCACTCAAAGATGGGTATCAAATACTCCTAGTGGCACCTGGTTTGAAGTATTGTAGTGGTTTGCACAAGTACATTCAAACATAAATGTATCTCTTGGAGATACTCCCACTGGGAAATGCTTATCAACATGCAGTCAAAATTCATAAGAAATTCAAGTAGTGGAGTAAGCTAAAGTTTGGGTTTGAAAATACACCACAATAGAAGCATGGAAAAGAAAACCCTAACTCACAAAAGGGAGGACAAAGAAAGGATATTCAAACTCAAGAACATTATTCCAAGCAACTGACTAAGAAGGGTTATGAGAAGTCTAAGAAAGACACTAGATAGTGGTGTGAGTTCCACAAAATCCCATGGAACAACACCGATGAATGTCACTTGAAACAGCCATTAGTGGTCAAGCTCAAAGAAAAAGAATCAAAACCTGACTCAGACTTTGATTCACAACACAATAAATGGAAACAGATCATCGATGCATAACCCACTTCTACCATCGCGACCACAACAATACAACCAAAAGAACTAGATGTCCTTTAAGCATGCAATGGAGTGTGATGTAAATATTTTATTGAATGAATCCTAGCCAGCATCTCTGTCTCTTCAGGGATAATATACGCCCTTCTAGTTAGTTTTTGTTCTACAATGTTATGTTATTTTATTCATTAATAGAAGTTGGGTTTTACCATATTTCTGTGTTTCTTCTAGATTTCCATTATATCTCATTTCATTCTCATCATAATTGGGATTAATGGTATAAAATAATTTTGGTCCTTGTCATTTCTCAAATCACATCCCCAATGAGGTCAAGGTATAGAGAATTAGGTATCATGCTAGTTTTTCTTTGGGAGAATCGCTCTTTCCATCCCAAGTGACCTCCCATGTGTTACACACCTAAGTGTCTCACTACCAAATGTCACACTTAAGTGTTGTAAGTGTCGCATCAGTTACACACCTAAGTGTCTCACTTTACCAAGTGTCTCTCTTAAGTGTCGCAACTTCATCACCATGAGAAAGTGTATGTCATAATCCCTAGGCATGTTGAAAAGGAAATCTACCATTTGGAGGTTGAAATACTACCTTTTTCCTTAAGTTTTTTCCCTTGTTTGAGCTTCATCGCCCCCCTTCCCATATACAAGGAGGGATAAACCTAGATCATCACTCCTTTATTAGTTATAGGGGAGCGATAGTATCGCCTTATGCTTAGTTATGGGGGGGAGATGAAGTATTTGTAATCATAATTCCTTGTTTTGTGACTTTTTTTTGAGATATTTAAATTGGTTAAGGGATTGGTTCAAGCTACCTCCTATTCAAGGTAAGGTAAATCTTGTTGGTTCAGCTAAATCTTCATTTGACCACATCCTCTCCTTAAAACTATCCTATGGTTGTGATGCCTCAAATCCTATATAATGGAAGCCATTCTTGAGTGAAAGGGGCGGAGAACTTAGAGCATCATACCTATGATTTTGTGACATTCAAGGGGAAGGAAAGGAGAGCTTGGAGGAGCTATTGCAACATCGAGATTGATATTGTAAGTCCTTCTCTTTGATATTTCCATTAATATATAACTTGGCCTATTCTCTTCATGACTATGTGTTCACTATATGCATGTCTATTTTTATTTAATTCATCATAGATAGATCTGTTCTACTTGAAAATATAATGTATAATAAAAAGGTATTGTTGTGTTCTTTACAGGACTTCTCTTGCACCAAGGGATTGGATATCAAGATCGAGGGATGGAGCAGTGAGGAAAACCAATGTAAAAGAGGTGATTCATTTATCCTTATATTCTCACTCTGATTGTTGACATAGAGAGTAGATATAGAGGGGAAAGTAGTAACCATTTATATGTATCTATCTTGGATCAAAGGGGTCTTGATCCAAGGGGGGTTTCACCTGTCCACAGGGGAAATGTTTCCACAAAATAAATTGGTGACTCCACTGGGGAAAGTTCTCTTTAGTCTTTCCTTGGTGTTTTCTAGTCTTTTGATTCTTGCTTATTACTTGACCTTTTTTATTTTGATGATTATTATTTGAATTCTCTCCTTCCCTCATCACCATTAGGAAGTTCACTGAGTTAAACACCTAAACCTTTCTGAGATCTGGGAATAAATTGTGTTTCTTCACCACTTTCAGGACTTTATCGCTCCCTAATAAGGGTATATAGAGTGATAATACCTTGATTATCTCTCCCTAGAAGTGTATTAGGGAGTGATGAAACCTTGATTATCTCCCCCCCTCAGTGTATTGGGGAGCGATCAAACCTTGATTATTGTTATGTCTGCATTATTACAAGAGCGATAATCTTGGTTTTGGGTGAATTTGGAGCTCATTTTTCCTCCTTTATGTCAGTTCTTTGTACTATACCTTTACATAATAATCCTCCATGAATGATTGTGTCTTTGATTGATTAAAGTTCAATGATTATCATATTTTTCTTGCCTATTTTGAGCTTGCAATTTTGTCAAATTGTGAAATGTACACTTCCCTAAGTTAATTTGATCCTTGTCCAAGTCTATGTCATCAGTAGTTTTTTCCTCATCAGTTGTAGGTATTCAAACTTTTGTTACATTGATTCCAATAAATTCTAACTATTTTACTTGTTTTCTTTTGGAGCCTTTTTCATTGATTTAGGATTGCATATGTTGCATTAAGTATTTTTTTTTAGTTTCTCATTCTTCTAATCTTGGGAAAATGTTTGATCCCTTGAGTGTCCTCATGAGCTCTTTTAGACTTGTTGAAACTTTGCATTGATTTTTTATATTTGCTACTTGAATTTTGAGGTTTCATAAAGTGGTTTTCCTTTACTTTTCATTTGGATTCTTGTTTGAACAAGTGTTGAAAGCATCCTTGTGTTTGGATTCTTTTAGCCTAGCTGAGTGCTTTTTTTCTTCATCTTATTTATCTTTGGAATCATTTCCAAGTGTAATTGAGTTCTTTCATTCTGATTGAAAGAGAAAGCAAAATAATAATCTCCTTTAATTTTTCATGTAATTTAAAAAGAAGAAAACAAAAAATTTGCATCCTATTTTCATAGGTGGAGTTTTTTCGTAAATGTTTTAAAGAGAAAGTTGCATGGTATTTGGCGTTTATTTTGGTTGAGAAGAAAAAGTACTCCTCTCCTTTCCTCATATAGAATTCATCAAAACAAAATATTTGCATTTCATTATTTCTGCATGGTTTTGGAGTTGAGTCATAATACCATCAATTTCACTTCCTCTTTCCCTATTGAGTAACAAAAAACCATTAAAAGGAACAAGACGCATAATCCAAAATCAATTAGCTTTATTTATTTGATAGAAAACCAACAAGTCTAGGATTTTAGGGCCTTGATAGAAGGGTGGAGAGTTAACTCCTCAAGGCCGTAGGAATGAAACTATAGAATACTAAAGAGCATAAAATCTAGTAGTAACAATTAACGTTAGTCGGGAAATATACTCTCACATAGGAGTGAAACATGAGGTCAAGCAAAGAGATCGGTTGAAATTTCCCCTCTTTTGTTCACCTAGTGGGACTATTGCAAGTTTGGGGCTTTGAAGAGTGGAAAGTCCTTGGGGTGACACCACTTCTTCTTAGTTTTTGGGTCCTGGATTTATGTTCGTTATTCCCAGGCCAATTTTCTAGTATTGAATGTCGATTGTACCCCTCGCCCCCCCTGTTCGTTCATTATGAATTGATAAACATAGTAACCTCTCCTAAGATTCCATATAGGTGACTGTAAGAAGGATTCCTTTTGCAAGGGAGTATCCTTGTGGTACCTATGACAGACGTTCAATCTTTGCTTTAGTGAACCGGGAGGGTATTTACCTACATGATCTTACTTGCACCTTGAGGGATTATTGTGTGAAGGTTATCGTAAAATTTGCTCATTTCTTCATTGATGGGCTTATCTCCCATATCCAAAAGATCCTTACTTCATTTCTCTCTATCATAAGGGAGTTTTTTTCATGTTATCCTTTTGTAGGGACTTTGGTAGTGTGAATTATTTGATGTTTAGTAGACCCTAGGTTGAATCAGTGTCCATAGAATCAATTCCCAAGGCCACCACCCCAAGGACCCATTTTCATAGGGGACCTTATGCTTTTCCTTGTTTTGGAAATGTTGGTCCTCCCTACATCATTGCATTGAATATTTCCAATTTCACTATGGGATTACCAACATGGTGTTTTTCCACTCCTTTGGTCTCGAATTCCCATGTTAATCCCCAAGAGTTCTCTCCACCACAAGAACATCAACCTCTTGTTGACCCTTTTCCTTCTTCACTCATCATGTCTTATTCCCTTTCTTCTTCCTTTCCTGGTGAAAGCCTTGAAGATAGTAATCAGATGGATAAGAAGAATAATAAAAGGAATAACAAGAAGAAGCAAAATAAGTAAGGGGTAAATCAACCAACCACTATGGTGAGTGTTTATAATGTTGCAAAGACGACCAACATAGGTTGCAAACCCAAATTACCTTGCAGTATTTGTAAGGGTGACCAGCTTCTTAACCATTTACCTGGTATTTCGAAGGTATTAGAAGTGTGGTCCTAGGGTTCTCAACAACCCATGTCACCAACCGCTGCAAGTCATGCTAGTGACAACCCATCAACTAGTGATCATCATGATGGGGAAAAAAATGGTAAAGTTAGGATTCCTTACCAGTTATGTGGATAAATTCACATCACTTACCTTTTACCTTGTATGGATGAAGCTTCGAAATTGTTGGAAGACATTGTTGTTTCCCATCAAAAACCTCCAGTTGCTTCCTATGAGTCCTCTCCCAACCAGCCATTAGTTGATGAAGCGGTCAATCTAATCCAATCATTGATTGATCCCACTCTTCCCTTAGAGAGTGAAGTGGATACCACTCAGGTTTTTCTTGTCACTTTATATTCCTCTGAACAAGGGAGCATTTCAATTGTTTCAATCGAAACCCGTCTAAGTACTAAGGTCATTTATTTTGACTAGAATAGGCTGGTGGAGCCTTTCCTTCCTTCCTGCATGCCTTTCCAAATCACTATGTAGGTTCAAAATATGACCATACATCACACTGTTGTTGATGAAGGTGCTTATGTTAGAATTCTATCCTCAACCAATTGGAAAGCTATGGGTTCCCCTTAGCTTGTGTTGATTACCCATCATACGTTGGATTTTAATAGAATATCCATTGGACCTTTAGGGATCCTTCCTCATCTACCCATCATCTTAGGAGGGAAAATTGTATGTATCAATGTTATGGTAGTCCAAGGTCCCTTGGAATTTAATTTAATCGTAGGGTGGGACTATGTTTATGCTATGAAAGTTGTTGTGTCCACACTCTTTCAAGTGATGAATTTCCCTCATAATGGAAACATTGTGACCATTGACCATATTTCATTTGTTAGTCTTGATCTAACCACCAACCATACAAATTCCCTAAATGTTCCTTATATGAAAGTGATATCCCTCCTACGACAGGTTAATTATGTGGTATCATGTACCATGCCTTCAACTGCTAATGAGAAGGATCCTCTCACTATATGCTTTTTGTATTTTGAATCATATATGATAGTTGACATGGTGAACTATTCAATGGGGGATTTGTAACCATATATTTCCCTCATTACCCTTATTGAGTCTCTTAACAGACATTATTTCCAGAGAATTATTCTTTCATCTGATGAAGAGCTCTTGGAATCCATGGTCAAGGTCTATGAGTGTAGTTTACTTTCTGTGTCAAGCTCATTAAAAAATGAAACAAATAACCATGAGCATAGTTCATTTTTTGTGTCAAGATCGTTAAAAAATGAAACATAACCCTCTCCAATTGAGTCGAGTCTTCCATTGGATCTTGTACCTGAACCTTCATTTTCTTCACCTATGTCAATTGATCCCCTTTTTCTCCTCCCTCTCTGGTGAACCTATTCATATTAGTAGTCATGAGTCTAATTGGGTGAAAAAGAAGAGTTGGAGTTAAGTCGCTAACTTATGTCGATCATGTTGGGGCAAAAGTACCAACCTATGGACATCATGTTGGAAAAAAACTCACCAATGGGTATCACTCAAAGTACCAACATATGGACATCATGTTGGGAAGAAACTCGTCAATGGGTATCAATATGAACATATTTCATCAACTTGAAGGAAGCTACAACTCCCTGAATTATCTGGCTCCAACCGAAAGGAGGCTACAACCCCCTAATTCTTAGGATCTAACCTGAAGGAAGTTCCAACTCCCTGTGGTCTCCGACACCAAATGGAAGGAGGATACAAACCCCTTTCCTTTCTCTGTCCTACCATCCTAAAATATAAATGTAGACCAAATTGTCACTACCACTGATACTACCACTGCCTCTGATAATCAACATGTAATCAACTTTTCATCCAACCTATCATTGTCACATCAACCTGCAACTCATCATCAAACTATAACATCTCATTGTCTCTTTCTATGTCACTGATATATCAACCAGATCTACTCATATGGACCATATCATCATCAAGCATCCAAACTATGTACCACGATATATCTCAATCATGCATCATACCATATACCATAATATATGCCACAAACATATGTCAATATCACAAAGATGTGCTT
>JZKD02S0123758.1:0-24190 GCA_000966675.3 Picea glauca
CATCAAATCAAACAGTGGTTTCCATATCACAAATCGTTGCTGGAAGTCTTTTGAAGTTTCATTTGTTTCAAAACAGAGTCGAAGCCCAAACTGCTTTCAACAACGCAGAACCTCGGCTCGAATGGCAGTTACAGGGGTTACAAATTATCAGGATTTGCGAGCTACAGAATGCTGAGAAAACGTAGTGGTGCTCTACTCAAGAGAGAGATGGATAACCTGTCCTTTTTACAAACACATCCCGAAGTCCAGAAGCATTTTTCGAATGCAAGGTGTATGGAATTCATTGAAAGATTGAAAGTTGGTTGCCATCAGGCTACAACAGAAGCCTTTGCCTAGACTTTCGATGGCAATAAAGATCGCATCGAGTCCATGGAAATTAGAGTGGATGAGGCTGTCATCGCCGCAGCTACAAGTTTACCAAGAACCGGTCAGAGCTGGTTTAAAACCACTGCTCCCAAAAATTTGGATTTCAGAGTTTATTTGAAAGAGGGGTACAGGCACAAAGCATGGAAAAAAGGTATGCTAGTTTCTTATCTAGACGAAGAATGGCAAGAATTGTTCAAAGGTATCCAATTGTACATTACCTCGGAGGGAAGATATGATAAACTGATGATGTACCACTTTAAACTCCTGGATCACTTCACAGGCAAGACCCCTATTAATTTGCTTTATATCCTATATCAAAGTTTGACTAAGGTTTGCAAGAGGATTAGAGCTCAACCCTTGAGCATGAAAACTACTCTGTGTCACCTCGGCCTCATAAAATTGATTATCCTAGAGGAATTGAAACAACAGGGAAGGAGATGGGAGCACTTTCTGTTCTGGGAAGGTTTTGAAATCCAAAATCAGACTGCAAATGAACAGATGAAGGGTTCTAAGAAACAATCATCTCCTCAAAGTAGTTCAAGAAAAAGAAGGACCTTGTCAGGACCTCCAGAGGACAGAATATCTGGAATGAAGCCTCACAGGTTGAAGAGAAAGTTAAAATTTGAGCCAACCACAAAACAGACCACAGAACAGAACATAGGGCATCCTATAGAGCAGAGTACAGGGATGAAAATCAATATACTAAATTTTCGCTATTCAGATTCAGAATCAGAGTAGCAAGATCAATGCCCTGTCATCAAGAGTTCTAAGCAGTCGGCTGAGTGTGCACAGAACTATGAAACCTTCAATTAGACAGAACCGGGAGAATCATAAAAAACCCCCAGATCAAAGAATTCTCAGAAGATCAAACCTCTCAAGGAGTTAATTGCCCAGCAAGAGGTCTTGGAGCGGGTGATTAAAGAAAGGTATAAGAAGTTATCTGATAACTTCGCCAAGACCAATGCTGCGTTCGAAAGATTGGCTAAGGAAAGTGTTAGAGAGAATAAGAGGAAGAAAAAACTCACCAAAGACTACAATAGCTTGTGGTGGCTTGCCAAATGTCTCAAAAGGCAGATAAGGAGGTTGAAACAAAAACTAAGCCAAAAACCCCATCCAGATCTGAAGGTACTCGCTCAAGTCGTCGTTAATATGCAAGGTGAGAAATCGGATACCCACTGATTTTTGTTTGAAATCAAATTTTGGAGGTGGAAACTCATTTTGAGTGCAATCGGGACTTTCCCCAGCACAAAGCTATTATTCTATGACCCGTTAGTTGTGGAAAGTGACAAATTTCAACAGCTAACCCGTGAAAAAATTAAACGGTTGCATTGTTGAAAGCTGGGAAAGTAATTTTTGAATCCAAAGACACAACAATTCATTCCAAACAGGTTTTAAAGGGATTCCGGTGTATCAGTGGGCTATCAGATTGCATGCAAAGGGTTTAGCATCAAAGGTTCGAGTGAATTTTGGTAACAAATGCAAAACCATTTCCTCAAATTGACCATAAACGTTGGGAGATCCAACTGTCAAAGACAAGTGTCATGTTATTCTTCAACACATTGCAGAGATCAGGAGTTGAAGGATGCAGCTAGCGATTTTGGATATTGAAGACAGTTCGACTTTCTAGTTTAGTTGTTAAAGACTTTACTTTCAAGTTGTTTAGATAGAATTGATTTGTCTTTATTAAATACAGATCCTTGTTTTTAGGATCTGTAACAACTGTTTGTAAGACTATAAATATCTATTTTTGAGACGAACCAAGGGTTCAATTTTGGGTTCTACAATGCTGCTACTATAATCGAAAGACCTATTCTTATTATATGAAAAATTACAAGCTTCCTTCAGTTGCGTTGTCAGATTTTTCTCCTCTGTTCTCTAATATCTTATGAGTGAAAGTTCTTTATTGATGCTCATTCAATCTGCATGTGACTGTCATCTCACTGGTTGATTGATTTAGTTGATAATCATAAGTTATTTCTTTGGTTATTAAACACATTGTGCTTGTTTATATGAGTATAATATGGTTCAATAGCTGTTTTCCTCTTTCATTTAATCAAACCTTGTCTGACTGCATTGCTAGAAGGCCTTGTGAGATTTTATATTACTAGACAGTCTTGAACACACAGTCCAGTCCCTAGATATTCATCTTGATCCAAAAAACCACATCAAATATTAAGAAAATATTTCCAAAAAGAGTAAGTTACCAGGCATCTCCGACTTACAGCCTAGGAGAGTTTCCTGGAGTGATAACACCATGGAAGGTGCATGAAAAATGATATAAAATAGCTCACCAACTTAAGTACATTTGCATTTACAATTTAGGGTTCTGCTTAGGGGTATTACACCAATCATCTCCCATTGTTCTTGCTAATCATGTGCCTACAACATTTGCGTAGCAAGGAATCACTACACAAGTGTTGTGTATGACAATTTACCAGTAAAAAAAACATCTGTTCCCAGGAAAGTTTTATGTTGTCACCCTTTTAAAAAATTTCTCCAATATCAAATGTATGTTTTCCATAACTATTATGACATGAACAAAACTTGAGATGGTCACATACCCAAAAATAAACAAATGCAAATTTTCTTCAATCATAACTTTTCTACTTCTGCAAGTAGTTATAGTCTTCTTCTACCTTCATCATTCAATTTCATCCTTTGTTTAAGATGCATGTTTTACTTCCTTAATGTTAAGTTTTGTACCTTCAAATTTCCCATTTTCTTGAACAAGGATGCATTTCTTTTTAATTTTGACTGGGCATTGGAAAAGGGATGCACAAGCATTTTCTCTGGCTAGTTTGCATTCCTTAAAATGTTTCATGGCTCTGTCATATAATATCCTATTTTCTTCCCTAAGTTGGATGATTTTATTTTGATCTTCCCTTAACTTCTTATTAAGATGTATTATGTTCTTTTCTCCTCCTGTGGGAGAAGTGGAAGGTCTTTCACTTCTTGCTAGTTTTCCTTGTATCTATGAATTGTTATTCCTGAATGAGGATCTTGTTAGAGGTGCTATGGGATTGGTTACAACTGTGGTCTCAATGATTTGCATGAATTCTTTCCCCTTTGACCTTTGATTCTTGGGATCTTCCTTGTTTTGTGGTGCTTGTTCCTCAGAATCCTTCTCAACTAGCTTCATTCTCAATTCTCTATTCTCTTGATAAAACTGAGCTATCACATGCTGATCCTCTCTGATTTATTGTTGCATTCCCCTAAACTTTGAATCTTTTTCTCATGATTTATCTTGTTCTTCATCCATCTCCTGAGATGCAACCTCAATTAACTCTGTCTGCATTGTGGGTGTGAGAAGCCTTCTAACAATTACCCTTATGGTTGGTCTGCTGGGTGTTTTTGTGTCTCCTTTGGCTCATCAGTGAGCTGTAGCCTCCTACCCTTCTTCATAACTAGTTGGATTGGTGATGAGCCCTCAAACTCTTTTCCTTTTCCCTTTTCTGCAACACTTCTTCCTCTTTCATCTTAGCTGTTAGAGGCCAATATTTCAACAGACAAAGGGGTATCTCCTTTTGGATCCAGGGAAATATTTTTTGAAGTTAAGAAGGAATCCTAGTCCCTATTTAGATTTCTTATCTCCTCAACTACTAATAGCTTCATTGAGGAGAGATGGAACAGACTGCTCTTAAGCTGGTCATCCCTGGCGTGGAATTTTTCTGCCATTTTTCCTAGGATTCTATATATATAAAGGGTAAGTTTAGGGGGATTTTCTCTGTGAAATGCATGAGGATACTTATGTGGTATTGATATACCCTATCAAACCTACCCTCACAAGTAAAATTCCTTTGGATTACTCTCAACAATTTCTCATAGGATTCCAAAAGATACTCCCTGGGGATAGTGGCAACAATATTTGTGTTTATATACTAAGGTTTGAGGAAATCAATATAAAACATAAGCTCTAGAGACACACCTTTAAACCATTTCTCTCCATGTATGGGAATATCTATGGCAGTTGATATGGTCTCTTCTGATACTGGAAAGGTGGCTCCTGCAATGATTGTATTGACACCATTAAAGTTCAACGTGAACTCCTTGGTCATATGCACGTTATACCCCTAGATTCTTTCACAAAATATCATACACCCAACCTACTCAAAAGACACCATGTATGTAGGATCTGAATTTACCAAATCCATCTCTTAGGGTTCATATCTCAACACATTTCCTCCTTTGTATTTCTTCTTTTCCTATGATTTCATGGCTCTGTGATGTCTTCTTTACAAGGAAAATTTCAAACTATTAAAAACAAATATGTCGTGAAAGATAGCAAGCAAGCTTGTGCAACAAACTAACGGGTCTAGGGTTTGTATTGAATAGGTGAAATAGACCTTTGTTATATGAGGGGTAAACTTATTCAGGGGAGAATATTGCATAAACATGGGATCAAAAAAGGTTTTTTACACAACAAATAAGGTGAACAAATGATGCAAAGAAAAAAGCAGAGCAACATGCTTTGCGTAGAAAATTATACCACACAAAGTTTGCGTAGAGAGGGAAATATGTACATTGTTTGCATAGCGAGAAGGATCATTTGTGTAGAAGATGGATTCAAATATTTCTTGGGAGAATATAGATTATTCACAGGTTGTGAATGCAGTGAGAACAAACAAAAGGTGGAAAATATGCATACATGAGCAGATAAGGAGCGGATTTAAAAATGAAAGTACTTGTCCAAAGATGACAAGAGCTCCCAATCCAATTTAAGTAACTTGCGCAACAAATTTGAGGAGAGCGCATATGTTTGAAGATTTCCAATAGTAAAAATGACATGGAGTGTAATGATTGTCACTTTTCTGATCTCATTAGGTGTGATGATGAACCATTATACCTCTTTTGACATGACTTTCATCCCTAACCTATGACTCAACTTTGACACATAATTTCCCATTTTGTGACATGATTTTAAACTTAGGGACACAAGGAACTTTAGAAATATTTCATCATGATGGAATTTTGTACCCCTTGATGGTGTATTATGAGATAGAAACAACACTCTTTGACTCAACCTATCACTTAACTCTCTATTGACATGCATATTACCCTTTATTTTAAAAATGACCAAAGGAATTTGATCCATCTCATGAGACAAACTACACATTGTGAATTAATTAGGAATGCCTTGGTCTTTTCAAGACCAAGTCATGAATTTGAAAATTCTAAACAAACTTTAAACCTTACCCTAAAAATAATGATGCTAACATTTGACTCCAATGGGGATGTTATCCTCCTAGTGAGGTAGAAATGAACAACAAACCATGTGCCTGACCATTAGGATTTATTTGACTCAAAAGAAGTCTAAACTAATAAACAAATTGTCTTACAATACTTGAAATAAATTAACTAAACTCAACATAAACTTAGGGCCTTCACTTAGGGCCTCAATATTGTTTTTTTTCATTATTGACTTTAACTGCTTTATCTGAAAAATAAAATGGTTATTTACAATGAAATGGAAAGACTGAAATATTTTCAAGAAAGGTAGTGTTTGAGAAGCCTGCCATTCACAGGTCCTCCACCAATGATATTTCCATTGATATCCTACAACAAGTAAGCATTTCTCCCATGGTATGAAACAATCTTGAATGGTCCCAGCCAGAGGTGGTCAAAATTTCCATGCTTCCATTTATCTTCATTTCTTGCATCCCACTTCAACACCAAATCATCTACCTTAAAATCATCATCCTTTGTATGTATGTCAAAGGCTCTTTTCATTTTTTCTTGATGAAATTTTGAGTTGTTGAACACTTGTTCTCTCATTTGTTGATCATGGAATACTTTATTTATCCTTCTTTGAGCATCATTTGGTTCAACTTCCCTTTCTTACAACAATTTCATCATTGGCGGTCCCAATGAAGTAGGAAATACTACCTATGTGCCAGATACAATATGAAAAGGTTATGTGGCAATAGACCTCTTGGTGGCGATCATATCATCCCACAATGCATAAATAAGTTTATTGTGCCAATCATTTTTATTTTCTTGTAGAAGCTTCTTAATAATTCTTTTCAAGCTCTTCTTGGATGACTCAACCAACCCATTACCCTATGGGTAATAAGTTGTGGAATGACCAAGGGTTATGTTGTGATCACTGCAAATTTTTTCCATTCTCTTGGACCTGAGTGTTTTTTCATTATTAGTAATGATTTTTACTGGACAACCAAACCTAGAAAAAATATTTCTTTCTAGAAATTGAATGATAACAACATCAGTTGCTTGCCTTGTTGGAATTCCTTCAATCTATTTAGTGAATTAGTCGATGGGTGTTAGTATCTACCTATGTTGAGATGAATATGGTGGGTGGATATCTCCTACAAAATAAAGGCCCCATTGCATAAATTATGCTTCAACAAAAATAAGTTTTAAAGGCAAGGGTTGCAACTTCCTTTTTCCATAAAACATTTGGCATTCATGGTAGCTTGAGACCTCCTTGTACACATCAGAAAAATGTTGGGCCAATGAAAACCTGCTCTTAGTATTTTATGCACAACAGTTTTCCAGTAATGGTGCCCTCCATAGTCACCTTTATGAAACTCTTTGATAACCTATTTCACTTCTCCTTCCAACAAACAAATTAGAATAATTCCACCTGGATCTTTCCAATACAGAGAATGATCTAGAATGCAAACCTTTGTTTCTTTCAATTTAAAAAATCTAGCCTTTTTTTTTCTTATTTCAGGAGGATCTTGTAAATTTATTAACACATAAATAATATCATCATAACACAAAGATTCAAGAAATTTTTGAGATACCTTTGGGATTGTCTCTTCTTCTGAGTTTTCTGACAGGACAACAATGAAATTAATCCCCAAGACATCATAATTGGACTATGTCATCAATTTTGCAAGTCCATGACCTTTAACATGTTTTTAGGTTTAATATCGAGGTCATACTCCAACAAGACCTCTATACATTTCCCCCTTCTACCTTCAGTATTAGGCTAAGTTAAAATGTCTTTCACAGAATTCTTGGGCACATAAGCAACACCATGATAATGTAAGATATAAATTCTGAATTCTTAGAGGGATTTTACCAATGCATATTCTTGTTTCTCCATCATGTCATACTTCAATGGAGAGTCTCTCAGAGTTCTGTTGTAATAGGCCATGGGCCTTTCAAATTGTTTTTCATCCTTTTGCAACAAAACACCAACAATAGTGTGTTTTGAAGCAAAAGAGAACAAGATAAAATATTTTGCAAAATATGGACTGGCCAACATGGGTGCCTTGGTCGATGCTACTTTATATCCTCAAAATGTTTCCTAGCTTCTGGAGTCCACTTTATCTCACTACCTTTTCTGATAATGTTAGTAATGTATTTTATCATTTAAAGCAGGTTAGGGATAAACCTTCTCAAAAAATTTACTATTCCAAGAAAATAATGTACCTCCATTTTTCTTATGGGTGTGACAATATTTAGAATTGCTTCCACTCTATTGGGATCGATGTTTATTCCTTCTTTTGAAATGATGTGACCAAGTAATTTTCCCTCTTGCATTCAAAAATTGTACTTTTTGGGATTTAATGAGATGCCAAACTTCCTACATTTTTGAAAGACCCTTCTCAAATGTTTTAGATGTTCATCATCACAATCTGAAAACACAATAATATCATCTAAATAAATGACAATAAACTTATCTTTCTCATCATAAAAATTTATGTACATGGCCCTTTGGAAGGTTTCCCTTGCATTCATAAGCCCAAAATGAATTTTGACATACATGAACGTGCCCCAAGGTGTTGTAAAGGTTGTTTTCTCTTGATCATCAAGATGCAAAATGATTTGGTTGTATCCAGAAAAACCATCAAGCATTGATATTTTCTATGATCCAAGCAATTTTTGCATAATGTAATCCATCCTGGGAAGCAGATAATTGTCTTTGAGAGACTCCCTATTCATATTTTGAAAGTCTACACAGAACTTGATCTCACCACTTTTCTTTCTAACATGCACTAGATTAGCCATCGATTTAAAAAATATTAAAGACACTATTATTTTGGCATCAAACAACTTTCTTACCTCTTTCTCAATCAATGGTAGAAACATAGGATTGATGCTTCTCAATTTATGTTTTAAAGGTTTTTGATTAGACTTTATTGGAATTACATGTTGAATTACCTTAGTATCACAAACCTTCGAATCCTCATAGCTCCAGGAAAATACATCTAGGAAATCCTTCATTATGATGATATATCTTTGCTTGATTTATGGACTGAGTGTCTTGGATAATTTCATGATTTTGGGATCTTCCTAAGTCCCAATGTTAAAATCTTCTATGTCCTCATCATTTGCAGTGATTTTAGGATTTCTGGCTACATCGTTATTGTCAAAAAGATTTTCCAATGGAACCAAACCCTTGGGTATAATGTTAATTTTTAGCTGCACTATATCTCTATCAACAATTTGATTTTGAAAATGATCATCATTTGTCAACACAAATACATCCTCTTCCTGGTCACAATAATACTCACTGACGTGCTCTCACACCACCCTCACGGACGCGTCCTCTCACACAAGACCTTCCTCTCTTCTCGGCCCGAAGAACTCAAAGGTTCTCCTAATTCCCTATCGGGAATCTTTCTACCCACAGATTCTCTTCATCGCGTGATCCCCTTCCTTAACTCCTCGGAGGATTAGAACTCTTGACTTTGCGAGTCCAACAGTCGAGTGCTACACCCTTGGATTCCCACGACCCGATGGTCAATCAACTCACTGACTTTTCCCTGAGAGATTTCGCTACTCATGACCTCGCTACTCGCGATACCAAACTTTTGGTTCTCCAACCTCCGATATCCGAGGTACCGAAACTCCGATGCGCACGTGTGACTTGAACCATCCACACCCGTCACTTCCCTCGGGACTTCCGTGCTATCATGACCTCGCTCCTTCGTGCCTTCGCTACTCGTGAGGTTGAATAACTTCCTCGTCGACTCACGATGTCCGAGGTGCCGAAACTCATGACCTCGTTCCCTCGCGAATTCGCTTCTCATGAGGTCAAGTTCTCGGGTCTTTTATCGTGAGGCTCAGATGCACGAGCCCACGTGCGGATCCAATAGTCCTCCCACAATCGGGATCCAATGAATATTACTTTCTCCTCACGCCTCGCGTCCTCGTGACTTTGAATACCCAATACTTGGGCTCTCACCCTGTGAACTCCCGAGTTCCTGAGATCCTTAGATCTCCTCCACTTGTCCTTCTCAGATGGACACTTCTGATCCTTTCGCCACTTCTTTGCCTCGTGACCTCGCGTCCTTTGACACCAACTTCTCAACCCTTTCACTTACGAGCTCCCGATATGCGAGGTGCCACCTGTCCACTTGCCAACACCTGTGGACCCACACTATCCTCGGAGTAGTCAAGATATCGTTTCTCGCAATCTTGTGACTCTCCTTACCAAACTTAGGACACTTTCCTCATGAGGTACCGATAGGCGATCTTGTGAACAATCCAACGGCCCTGACCGACTTGGTTCAACGTGCTGCCCCTCTTGATCTTTGAATCCTCTCCATTCCTGCGCTGTAACTACCTTGCACCTCTGGAAGATCCAACAACTCTCGAAACTTCGTGAAATATCTTCCAAATACTTTGTCCGTCCATTCTCTCCTTGAGGATTCTGCAAAATAAAGCAGTGTCTCTCCACGAGGCTCGTTTGCTCACTCGCCAACCTTTAACACTTTCCTCTGACTTCCAACAGCAACTTCCCTGCACTTAGCCTTCAGGGAATTCAAAGGTCTATTACTCTTGAGATTTTCCACTCTGATTCTTTCAGAAGGACTTGCACGTGCTCCTCGCTGCAATCATTCAACAACTCTCAAGTGTTGAATCCCTTCGACTCTGCACAACTCCTGCAACAACAATCTTTGATTCCCTTTGCTCAGATTCACAACTAAGACTTCTTCTTCAGCTTGCGCACTCCTTGCACGGCTTCAACAACCCACTTCCACTTCTAGGTGAATGACAACAAGAGTTAAACTACTGAGCCTTCATCAACGCACTCCTTGCGGATGTATTCAACTGCACACCTTGCAGGAATCTCCTGGCTCAGATAGAGAAACAATTGAATTCATTTTCTCTCCCTTTCAGACTTCAGTTTGAAACATGAAATCACATGCACATCATATACAAAGAAAATGCATAACAAGAAATCAAACATTCATGAGCATAACATCAATACACAGAGAAAACAACACAAACCATGTGCTTGAATGAAAGCTTCATTCTATTAATTCAAAATGCCTATACATGGGTGTTCTTCATACAATATTCTCTGCTTGCTCTTTTTTTTCTCCTGAATGCTTCCTCTTCTCCTCTCCTGGGTTGATAATATTACAATGCACAATGAGGGTGTCTATATTCGTTTTCCCTCTCGAACTCTAAACTATCAAATCTAGACTTAAAATCCTATCTACTAGCATTAACTAGATTAAATTCCTCCTATCTACCAAAGGACGAGAGCTTAAAGGCTCACGGTCCAATACAATATACAAATGCGCCTTCATAAATGGCTTCATTAAAAGACTTGTGTTACAATCCCAAAGTATTTTCAAAAGTTTGGGTTTGTTTATCCAACTGATCTCCGCTTGATGTGCTGGCTCGCTTGATGAGTTGGCGATGATCCTGCATCATACTCCTCGTATTGAAAACTTTCATGGGCTCCTGTCCATGAGCTCCTGCACAGTCTGTCCATTCTTTTGAATCACTAGTTCGTTTTCCCAGCTGGCATATTCCACTGGATGATTATTCCACTTGACCAGGTACTCATAGTATTCTTTCCTCCTAGTCTTCTTACCCACTCTCTTGTCTAGTATGCACTCCATCTGCGGCTTCTTTGCTGTCGGCATCTGCTTCATCCACTGGATCACTAGCTCCTCATCTCTAGTCTCTACTTCTCCAGCCCTGTATGGGTATAAATCTGTGACATTAAATATCGGAGATATTCCGATGCCATCCGACAACTCAATCTCATACGCATTCTCTCTGAATTTTCTCAAGACCTTGCATGGTCCGATTTTCATCATTTTTAGTTTGTAGTATGTCCCCCTTGGGAACCTTTCCTTCCTCAAATGTGCCAGAACTAAATCACCAACTTCAAACTGAAGTTGTCTCTGATGCTGATCTGCTCTACGCTTATATTCCTAATTTGAATCTATCAGTCGCTGCTTCACCTGGTCATGAAGTTCCTTCATCGCTTCAGCGAATTCTTCTGCACTAGTGCTGCTAGTAGCAGTCTGTTATGAATTCCTCAATTCAGAAACTCCTCTCAGTTGTGTGCCATATATAATCTGAAATGGAATTTTTCCTGTGCTTCTATTCACTGAGTCGTTGTACGCAAACTCTGCCTGTGGCAATATGCTATCCCAGCTGCTATGGTGCTCCGTCAGCAAGATTCTCAGCAAGTCTCCCAGACTTCTGTTGATCACTTCTGTTTTCCCATCCGTCTGTGGATGATAAGAAAAACTAAACTCCAAGTTAGTCCCATAAGGTCCTCCAAAAATTCCCTATAAATTTGGTGTCTTTGTCTGAAACTATACTTTTCGGCAATCCATGAAGTCGAATGACCTCCTTGAAAAAGAGATTTGCGATGTGTGTCACATCGCTGGTATTTTGGCATGGAATAAAATGTGCCATTTTTGAAAACCTGTCCACAACCACAAAGATTGAATCAAGACCTCTTTGTGTCCTCGGCAATCCCAATACAAAATCCATGCTGATTGCTTCCCATGGCCTCTCTGGTATGGGCAATGGCTGATAGAATCCCACATTCTGCTTTCTCCCCTTCGAATGATGGAAAATTCTACATCTGTCAACAAACCTCTTGACATCTGCTCGCATCCCTAGCCAAAAATATGATTCGCTCAACTTCGCAAAATTTTTGTCATGGCCAAAATGTCCAGCCAATCCACCACTGTGCTTCTCTTTCAACAGGTTCTCCCTCATGGAGCAATTCAGAATACACAGTTGATTGCCTCTGAACAACAATCCTTCCTGGATCATATAATCTATCCAAGGGCTTCTGTCTCTGAGAATTGGATTCTCAGCTTCTTCATATGCCTCTACAAAATCTGCATCACCTGCATACATGTCCCTAAGATTTTCAAAACCCAAAGTTTTGATTCAGAATTATTGCAACAACAAACAATTCATGCTCAAAGCATCAACCACTTTGTTAGCAGTACCCGAAATATGCTTAATCACAAATGTGAAATTCTGCATATACTCTACCCATTTTTCATGTTTCTGATTCAACTTCTCTTGTTGACTCACAAACTGTAATGCATGATTATCACTATACAAAACAAATTCTTTTGCAATCAAATAATGCCTCCACTTCTTCAACACCTATATGATAGCATAAAATTCCTTATCATACGTGGAGTATTTCACTTTTGCCTCATCCAGCTTCTTGGTGAAATATACAATTGGTCTGTCCTCCTGGCTTAAGACCGCTCCTATGGCAAACCCACTTGCATCACATTTCACCTAGAACACCTTCGTAAAATCCGGCAACACCAAAACCGGCTGTTCCGTGATCTTTCGTTTCAACAGATTGAAACTCTTCTCTGCCTCTTTAGTCCAATGAAAAGATTTATGTCTTTTCTTTACTGTATCCATCATCGTTGCACCAATTCCATTGAAATTCCTGATGAATTTTCGGTAGAAACTAGCCAAACCATGAAAAATTCTCACCTCGAAAATATTCCTCGGTGATGGCCAATTCTTGATCACTTCTACCTTATCTGGATCCATCTTCAATTCATTCACCAAAACAACAAAACCCAAGTAGATGAGCTTTGTCTTCATGAACGAAGATTTCTTCATATTAATCATCAGCTTCTCCTGCTGTAGCTTCCTCATCACAATGGCCAAATTCTTTAGATGTTTAGCCTTCATCTTGCTAAAAATCAATATGTCATCCAGATATACGACGAAAAATTTCCGAATGAATTCCCTTAGGACTTCATTCATCAACCTCATAAAGGTACTTGGTGCATTTGTCAAGCCAAAAGGCATGACTAGCCATTCATACAATCCTTCGTTAGTCTTGAAGGTTGTTTTCCACTCATCGCCTTCCCTCATGCAAATTTGATGATATCCTCTTTTCAAATCTATCTTTGAAAAAAAAATTTCCCCACTCAAGCAATCCATCAGATCATCCATTCTCGGCAATGGAAACCTGTACCTGATGGTTATTTTGTTGATCACTCTCGATTCAGTACACATCCTCCAGCCTCCATCCTTCTTTGGACTCGGAACTATTGAAACAACACACGGACTCAAACTTTCTTTGACTAATCCCTTGTCCAACAACTCTTGGACCTGCCTCTTAACTTCGTTATTTTCCTGTGGTGTCAATATATACACAACTTTGTTTGGAAAACTAGCTCCTAGTATGAGATCAGTGTGATTACTCACACTCCTCATTGGTGGCAATGAATGAGGTAGTTCGTCCACTATGATGTCAACAAACTCTCCCAGCAGTTCCTGAATCTCATCTGGTAAATCGTCCACTCTTGTGCTAGTCAGAACAATCCTCGGCTTTCTGACCACAAAGAATTGTGGATCTTCTTTCTTCTCCATCTCTGTAAAAAGTTCCTTCCCACTCATGAGAAGTATTGTGTTACTTACCTCCGGCTTCACCTCCTTATCTTTTATCAGAAGCAACCTATGTGTCCTCCCATCCTTCTCCAAATTATATGTGTTCATTCTCCCATCATGAACCACATTTCTGTCATATTGCTATGGTATACCCAACAATAGATGACATACATCCATGGGAATGACATCACAGAGTACTTTATCATTATACCCTCCTATCTTGAATTCAACTAAACACTGTTTAGTGACACTCACCTGATGTCCCTTTTGTAGCCATGAAACCTTATATGGACTCGGGTGATCAGTTGTCTCCAGCTCCAGCTTTTCCACCATCTCGGTTGAAATGAGATTATCGGTGCTACCAGTGTCAACAATAACCTTGCATACCCAGTCCTTGGTTTTGAAAGTTGTCCTGAACATTCTGGTCCTCTGAGCTGAGTCCTCCACCTCCTTCCTAGGTGTTAAGAGAACTTTTCTCATCATCAATGAACTTCCACCTTCTGCACCTTTGGTCTCATCATTCTGCTTCTACGCCTCAGTGATGTGAGCTTCTCCACTATCCTTCTTCTTCTCTGGACATTCAAATGACCTGTGCCCATTCTTTCCACATGTGAAGCATGTGATAACTCCACCTCGGCCTCTTCCTCTACCAATGGTATGAGGAAAAGTATTTGTGTCAGCATAATCTCCCTTCTACTCTGTATGCTGCCCTTGCTGTTCAATGTATGACTGTCCTCGCTATGAGGTTCCACCTCTTTCAACTTTACCCTGAGGTTTCTTCCATTCCTCTTTGGGTTTCTGGTATTTCTCCTGGGCAACTTCTTTGCCTCTGGGCTGACTTCTACCTCACCCTCGCTGACCTTGCTTACGGCTCAGTTTCTCTTATGCTTTCAGAGCCATCTGATAAGCATCCTCCATAATCCTGATAGTAACCATGCTTAATTCATATTGGATGTCATATCTCAGACCATTCAGATATCTAGCCACCTTCTCATCATCGCTCTCCTGATGACCTGCTCTGATGTTCAGTCTATAGAATTCCTCAATGTATTCTTTCACTGTCATCAGTCTCTGACTCAGGTTTTGCATCCTCTTGAACAGTGTGATTTGATAATCCCTTGGGATGAACTTTGTCTTCATCTTCGCAATCATTCTATCCCAGCTTTTAATATTTTTCTTACCTTTGGAACGTCTATCTGCTTGAAGCTCGTCCCACCATAATGCTGCATGTCCCTTCAATTTTGTGACAGCATGCCTGACCTTCTTATCTTCTTCGATGTCTTCATAATCGAAGTAAGTGTCAAGAGATCGGATCCAATCCAGTAGCTCTTCTGCATCCAGATTCCCTTCATAAGTTGGGATTTCCATCTTTGTCTTCGAACTCATCCGAGCGATAGCTTTGATCAATCGCTCATTGGCTGCATCTTCAGCTGCAGCTTCTCCTTATTGTTCAGCTTCAACTTCGCCTTCGGAGTCACTCAAATCTCCAACACTGGTTGTGCGTCTTTGCGCTGCTTCCATATCTTCTAATATCGCTCGGAGATCATGTATATACCTTTCCATCTCTGGATTCTGTGCTTGTCTCCCTCTTCCTCTCTGGTTTCCCCTATCCTCTGGATCGGGTGATTGTCTTTCTCTCCTCAGAGACATGGTGAAATTCTCTCTTCTTTTCCCTACTACAAAAAGTAGAGAAATTTTCTAGCTCTGATACCACTCTGACGTTCTCGCACACCACCCTCATGGGCACGTCTGCTCACACAGGACCTTCCTCTCTTCTCGGCCTAAAGAACTCAAAGGTTCTTCTAATTCCCTATCACGAATCTTTCTACCCACAGATTCTCTTCGTCACGCGATCGCCTTCCTTAACTCCTCGGAGGATTGTAACTCGCAACTTCTCAAGTCTAACAGTTGAGCGCTACACCCTCGGATTCCCGCAACCCGATGGTCAGTCAACTCACTGACTTTTCCCCTAGAGATTTCGCTACTCGCGACCTTGCTACTCACGATGCCAAACTTTTGGTTCTCCAACCTCCGATATCTGAGGTACCGAAACTCCGATGCACACGTGTGACTTGACCCATCCACACCCATCACTTCCCTTGGGACTTCCGTGCTATCGCGACCTCGCTCCTTCGCGACTTCACTACGCACGAAGTTGAATAACTTCCCCGTTGACTCCCGATGTCCGAGGTGATGAAACTCACGACCGCGTTCCCTCACGACTTCACTTCTCATGAGGTCAAGTTCTCAAGTCTTTTATCGTGAGGCTCTGATGCACGAGCCCACGTGCGGATCCAACGGTCCTCCCGCGATCTGGATCCAACGGCTATTACTTTCTCCTCGTGCCTCACGTCCTCGTGACTTTGAATACCCAATACTTGGTTTCTCACCCTACGAACTCCCAAGTTCGTGAGATCCTTAGATCTCCTCCACCTATCCTTCTCAGATGGATGATTCTGATCCTTTCTCCACTTCTCTGCCTCGTGACCTCGCATCCTTTGACACCAACTTCTCAACCCTTTCACTTATGAGCTCTCGAGATGCGAGGTGCCACCTGTCCACTTTCCAACTCCTGTGGACCCACACTATCCTCGGAGTAGTCAAGATATCGTTTCTCGCAATCTCGTGACTCTCCTTACCAAACTTAGGACACTTTCCTCACAAGGTCCCGATAGGCAACCTCGTGAACAATCCAACGGCCCTGGCCGACTTGGATCAATGCACTGCCCCTCCTGAGATTTGAATCCTCTCCACACCTATGCTATAACTACTTTGCACCTCTGGAAGATCCAACGACTCTCGAAACTTCATGAAATATCTTCGAAAGAATTCATCCGTCCATTCTCTCCTTGAGGATTCTGCGAAATAAAGCAGTGTCTCTCCACGAGACTCACTTGCTCGCTCACCAACATGTAACTCTTTCCTCCGACTTCCAACGGTAGCTTCCCTACACTTAGCCTTCAGGGAATTCAAAGGTCTATTCCTCTTGAGATTTTCCACTCTGATTCTTTCAGAAGGACTTGCACGCGCTCCTCGCTACAATCATTCAACAACTCTCAAGTGTTGAATCCCTTTGACTCTGCACAACTCCTGCAGCAGAAATCTTTGATCCCCTTTGCTTAGATTCACAACTGAGACTTCTTCTTCAGCCCGCACACTCCTTGAATGGCTTCAACAACCCACTTCCACTTCTGAGTGAATGAGAACAACAGTTAAACTACTGAGCCTTCATCAATGCACTCCTTGCGGATGTATTCAATTGCACACCTTGTAAGAATCTCCTGGCTCAGATAGAGAAACAATTGAATTCATTCACTCTCCCTTTCAGACTTCAGTTTGAAACATGAAATCACATGCGCGGCATATACAAAACAAATGCATAAAAAGAAAGCAAACATTCATGAGCATAACATCAATACACAGAGAAAACAACACAAACCATGTGCTTGAATCAAAGCTTCATTCTATTAATTCAAAATGCCTGTACATGGGTGTTCTTCATACAATATTCTTTGCTTGCTCTTTTTTTTCTCCTGAATGCTTCCTCTTCTCCTCTCCTGGGTTGATAATATTACAATGCACAATGAGGGTGTCTATATCCATTTTCCCTCTTGAACTCTAAACTATTAAATCTAGACTTAAAATCCTATCTACTAGCATTAACTAGATTAAATGCCTCCTATGTACCAAAGGAAGAGAGCTTAAAGGCTCACGGTCCAATACAATATACAAATGTGCCTTCATAAATGGCTTCATTAAAAGACTTGCGTTACAATCCCAAAGTATTTTCAAAATTTTGGGTTTGTTTATCCAGCTGATCTCTGCTTGATGTGCTGGCTCGCTTGATGAGTTGGCGATGCTCCTGCATCACTCACCATCAATATTTGAATTGACAAATTCATCAATCGTTAGAAGGAATCTTTCTACCTGCTTGTCATCCTCAAAAATATGTCAATAATTAATGTTGTCAGGTATTGTTGGCATGTGCTTGAATTCAAATTCATGCTTTTTGTTAGGAAAAATAGGAATCTTGAAAACATAGGATGAAATGGCTAGTGCATCAACAATTATATTTGTCCCTCTTGGAATCACTGAGACATTATATTCTGAAATTTTTTCAAGAAGATCAAGAACTATATTCCTATATGCCCTTAACCTAGGATGCCTTGACTGATAGATTCCCTTTACCTGATTTATGACAAGATCAAAATTCCCATGTACAAATGTTATCTTTGCACCCAATTCTTTCAAAGTCTTCAATCCCAAAATTAGTGCTTCATATTCAGCCATGTTATTTGTGCAGTCAAAATTTATTTTACAAGAACAAAGTTTTGAACCTCCTTTGGAAGGAATAATCCAAACACCTACTACAACTCCCTCTTTGCTAGAAGCTCCATCAAAATTCATATTCCATAATTCATCTTCCTCACTGCCCCATTGATCTGAATTTTGTCCTTCCTATTGTCGCACTTCATATTTCATAGGAAGATTAAGAGCCTTTAGACTTTCTTCTTCAAAGCACAAATCATTATAAAAAATGGAAGAAACCACTTCAATATAAATAGAATAAATGGTATGATTATTTGGATTTCTTTTGTTAATCACCATGTAATTTAGGAATACTTCCATGTACAGTCTCCTTTCTTGGCCAAAAAATGGTATAGTTGCATATGACATGTCCATTTGTAGAGTACCTTTCAATTTTGCAGCCCAAGATCTTGACAACATGCCAAACTTTGGAGGAATGTCAACAACTACTACATCATGACCAAATTCTTTGATGGGATTTGAGATAAAGATACACATAGATATTTGATCAATCCTAAACACTTTACTTTCCTTGAATCAAAAGAAAACAAATCTTTATAAGGTCTAGTGATGTCTAGGCCTAGCTCATCCATGACTACTTTAGGCATTAAATTATGCGATGCTCATGAATCTAGAATTGCATTGTGGAATGTCTAGTCATGAATCTTAAGACTGATATAAATGTTGGGTATGTGTTATATTATTTGCATGAGGAACAATTTTCTTCCTCGGGAAACATGTCACATATTTAGGTGGTTTTTCTGCACATGGTTTCTTTGTCAATGGTTTTCTATTTCCGGTTAAGGAATTAAGGTTATTGACTAATCCAAGGCATTGGGTTAGGGTTTTGGATGTTGTTGGATCCTATATGTATATTGTATTGTAAACACTGTATCACTATGAATGAATATAGAATATGTTGTTTTTCTCGATTTGGGTTTCTAGGGGAAAAATCTTTGTGTAATGTTTGTATTTTCCATTGTATATTTTCTATTCTTTTACTGAAAATTTGTTTGCATTAAATATTGTACAAGGTTAAAATCTACAATAAAATGGAGGAGCATCACCATCTTCACCACATTCTTCCACACGTGGACCAAACAAGATATACGTGTGATCATCTTGCACATTCAAATTATCAAAATCTTTTTCAATTTTTAGCATCTTAATGATTTGATTTCTATGCTAAACATTCTTGATTAACTCATTGAAAGGTACATAAATGTTAATCTTTTCCATCTCATTTTCAAAATTAAAAGGAGACTAATTTTTCTCTACCTCTTTGATCATTACATTCCTTTGCATCACAGAGACCTTCTTTGGGGGCTCTTCATGTTGTTTTCCTTTCTCCTACACATCCTTTACAAGGCTTCCCTTTTTAGGCTAATTTGAGGAGGATGCACTTGTTTGAGGGTCCTTGTTTTGATTCCCTTTCTGGGGGACTGCAGGAAGTTTTTTGCTTCTTAAGTTATATTTTTTTTGAACTGAAATATGGAATTTTTGTATCCTTTTATGTACTCATCTTATTCCATTGACATGAAATCATCATTTTACTACATAATCTTATCATTTTCATCCATAAATGGATCATGTTCTTCTTTGGTTAAGAACACATTTGTTTCATTATCATCACAACAATGAATGTTGTCTTCAAGAGATTCATCAAAATTTTCATTCATATAATTATTTTGTAAGGGGTGTTTTATTTGTTGATCACATTGACTTCTCTGGTCTCTTTTTCTGATCTGTGGGCCTGGTGCTCTTCTAAAATTTTGATTTTTGGGTTGAAAATCATCTTGGTCTCTAGTGGCAGGATTATTATCCAAGGACAAATTTTCCATGAAAATTTCCATAGTTTTCATCATTAAGAAAAAAATTTCATATTCCGACTGTGAAGCTGAAGGTTGAGCCTGTCCTTGAATCTCTTTCATATCATATTTAGGATTATATTTGATATTTCCTGATGCCATCAGATTCATCTCTACTTCAATAACACCATTCATCATGTCATCTAGTGTATTAGATCTCCTTTCTATAAACAACAAGGTAAAGTCATTGTCAAAATAATTAGCATAACAAAGTTGGATAGCTCCAGGAGGGGGTTTAACTTCATTTGGGATTGAATTATAGACCCTCATGAACCTGGTTGAAAAATATGGTACTATCTCACTGGGTGATCTTTTTATGTTATTATACTGAGTCAACAATTGAAGAGGGTTTTTCCTGTCTCCCCATCTTGCAAGGAAAATTGTTTCAAAGGATACAAAACCAGGGATTCTTGTTGTTGGAATAGCTTTGAACCATTTTATGAATTCACCTGAAATACTTTGTCCATATAGTCTTACTTTTACATCATCATGATCTACCTCCTCTAGGTCAACAAAATCATTAAGACAATCTATATGTTTTTAGGCTGAAGGATTTTCTTCAACATCATATGATTTAATTATTTGGACATAATTATAGGGAAAATCATGTAATTGGGAAGGAAGGTAAGAGGAGACAATTTGGCTTCCATGGATCTAGGAGGATTTTGGGCTCTCTGAGTAATCTGACTGGGAATTGTAGCAATTTGAATGGGGACATTAGGAATCAAAGATTGGAATTTCTTATCATCAAACATAACTTGATTTAAGTTGGATTCTAATTTATATATGAACAAAGTTTATGGAAATTTTATGTCAAAATCAAGGTCATCAATGTTTTTTACTTTGACCTTGGGTAATGATAGATTCTTTTCCAGGAAAGAAAATGAGTCAATTACCCTTTCTTTTATTTTATGTAAGAGTTTCTCATGATCAGACACAGATGCTACAGGTTTTAGATTAGGGTTTATTCTAGTGTATATCTTTTTGGGAGCCGATATTTCTTATTAGAGTTACTTTATTGCTACTAATCTTATAAAATGAAGTCTCCAAGGTAAATAATTTTTATCCAATAAAAAATGTTTGTTTTCTATGTTACTCTCATGAATCAAGTTTGAAGCTTTAGTCATTCTCTTCCAGAAAAAAAAATTCAATTTCATCCCCGACAATGGCGCCAAAATGTTAACACTGAGTAAATTGTTGGGATAAAGAAACAATATACAAAGGTAGCCTACAAACCAACTTTAAGACTAGAAGCTATCCCTTCTAATCTAGAGAGGGCTCTCTCTAAGACTTGATATCTAATAGATAGATAATTTTTGAAATGATGGCTAGGTTTAGATCATTGAGGTAATGTTTTCAAGGTTTGTTGGCAAGGAGGTATGGTATGTCTTGGGATATGGAGTCAACCCCTGAAAATGAATGAAAACAATGACTGGTAGGTAGAAATTTACATAGGAAAAAATACTAAATTAGGTGATGAAATTTCAGTTTTGAGTTTGATTATGTAGAGTGGAAGAGGAAAAGAAACATATAACAAAATCAGAGCACCATGGAAGATGAATTTTCACCTAGTTAAGAAGAGAAATAGAGTTTAAATCACTTAATTCTAAAGAACCATTACATGAATTCTAGACCCTTTAATTATCCAATCTAAAAAGAATAAAATGAATATGAAAGTGAGAACACAAGAAGTACATACATGGATAATAATACAAACTTCATACCACCACCATTAGAATCTTTTTCATAAAAAGTTCAGGACCTTTGCATTTTTTTTCTTTCAGTTTTAGAAAATATTACATTAAAGATCAAAATATCTATACTTCTGCCAACTTGCCCCCTTTACATCAAAATTGATCAAATATATAAGATCTTATTTCCACACTAGGCTACTAGGATTCGAACTATTCCTGCCTACAATGGTGGATCTAGTTACATTGAAAGAGAACAACTCCTAAACAACTTTACTAAAAGAAATAAATTCATTTGACCATCTTAAATGAATATATATATCTCTCTATATATATATCTATATCTATATCTATCTATCTATCTATCTATCTATCTATCTATCTATCTATCTATCTATCTATCTATCTATATATATATATATATATATATATATATATCTTATACAATCATATATCTCAAAAATTTTTGAATATCGTGTTGTTGATGAGTCATCAAGTGCATCTGGAAACCATCTCAAGTCATCCTATGCATTGTTGGACAACTCTGCCACCTTTGCGTATAAAACTGAAACTACTATTGCGCAAGTTCTACCTATAGTATTTTCATAAAAAACTCCTTTTGTTGTAATTTTTGTAGATACAAGTGGAAAAAATTGACCGGGGACCTACATTTGATTCAAAAGTAATATGCCAATCATCTCCCATTATTCTTACTAATCATGTGTGCCTACAACATTTGCGTAGTGGAGACTCGCTACACAAGTGTTGTGTATGATAGTTTACTAGTCAAAACAACATTTGTGCCCAATAAATGCTTATGTTGTCACCCTTGTGAAACATTTCTCCAATAAAAAATCTATGTTTTCCATATTTATTATGACATGAACAAAACTTGAGATGGTCACATACCCAAAAGTACAAAAAGTGAAGTTTCTTCAATCATATATCTTCCACTTCTGCAATTCGTCTAGTATTCTTCTAGCTTCATCATTCAATTTCATCCTTTTTTCATGATCCAGGTGGATATTGGTTTCCACCTACCTTTTCCAACTGGCTCAATACATTTTTCTAGCAATTTTGGTAATATACGATTTTTAGCAGTTTTTAACTTTCAGGGCCATTTTGAGTGCCTAAATGAAGGTTTTTCTGGATCAAGCTTCCCAATGATATCTGAAGGCTCTAATTGAGCCTCGAAAATGAATATCCTTGATGATACCTTTCCAATGAGCTATTGTGTGCCCCAAATGGAAATCATATGAAAACGTTACGACCCTGGGAAGTTGATGTACTAACTTACCCAAACAGGGCCCACATGAATTTTGGCACTTCATCTCGTAGGGTTAGTTTTTTTGGATGCCTAGGGTTTGTGACATTCTGGTTTATTGTGAAAAAGGCCTTTAGAGCCCCATTTTAATCATATTATTTCAAATGAGTGAAACCGTCACATCTCTTCTCAGAGATAAGCCGTCACCATTCCAACAAGCTTGTTTTTTGCTGCATTTTACAGTTTCAACTTATTTTCTTATTTGAATAGAAATCCAATTTTACTATATCTATGTTATTTTTTGTTAATAATATTTTAATAATCTATATTCATTTTGTTCTTCTCATAAAATCTGGATCAGTGGTATCAGAGCAGTCTGCTCCTTGTCGTCTTAATGCATGTCCCTAACGAGGTCAGGGTACAAAGAATTGGGTCTCGAGCTTGTTTTTCTTGAGGAAAAATTCTCTCACACGCCCAAGTGACCTATCATGGTAGGAGAAAATAAAGATGACCGGACAGGAGATCCTTTCAAAATGTTTCTTGAGGAATCCCTCATGCAATAGAGGAATGATATGATGGATAGTTTAGCGCAAATCCTACAGTGGCTACCAACATGCGACACATCTTCCTCGAGCGGAGGAAAAACCTCCTTCAAGGTACAAATAAACTTCGATATTCCTATATTTGAAGGTCATATAGACGCATATGTTGTAGAAAAGTGGTTGAATCTACTAGAAGGGTATTTTTCTATCCATAAATTTTCGAATAAAGAAAATATTACTTTTGTGCTCCTCAAAGTCATTCCCCATGTCAAATATTGTTGGGAAACTTTCTGTGAGAAAAAGGAAATAGAGGAACCCTCATTATTTATAGTCATGATCATCTAGGAATTCTTGAGGGATGTTATTAAGGAACAATACTACCTTGTCCAAAGTTATGAATACTTGTATACCAAATGGACCACACTATAGCAAGAAAGAGATCAAGTAGTGCCAGAGTTCACAAATATCTTCCATACCTTGTGTTATCACTGAAATTTCGTCAGCACATGGCGACAAGAACTCCACATCATCTGCACATAGCGA
>JZKD02S0123813.1:0-24188 GCA_000966675.3 Picea glauca
ATAATGCATTCAAGAGTTTTTTATGATTCTTTACCTTTGATGATCTTGATGGAGTGGTCTTCAATTTCTTCTTTCTCTTCCTTGCTTTGATATGTCTCCTCTAGCTTTAGCCATACATCCTTGGTAGAAGTGCATTGTCTCATGCTCTCTTTGATAGGGATTGAGAGTCCACTAAGAATTGTCTTGAGAGCCAATGCATCATTCTTCCTTCCTTCCCTTTGAGCTGCAAACTTTCACTTGTTCTTCAACAGAACATATCCACCGATGGTTTCCTTCCAAATAGTGTCTCCCATTGTCTTCAAATACACTCTCATATCTATTCTCCAAGTAGAATAGTTTTCCTCATAAGGGATTGGAACTTCATCATCCATTTTTGTGTCTATGGATATCCTTCAATATTTTTAAGGCTTGTAGTGAAGGCCCGCTCTGATACCAATTGTTGGACACACCTACCACACTTAGAGAGGGGGGGTGAATGAGTGTGGGGATATTTTTCCCAAAACTTCCCTCTTACACAAAAATAATTAGTTAGCATTCGACATTTACTCATTACTCATTGTTTTCATTAATAATCAGTTAGATGTGAATACATATTAGCAACATATATCAGCAATATATCATCAACAAATCATCTACACAAGGAACACAAGATGTATGTACAATTTTATTTTTATTATGGACTTCAATCTGGGGTTTTTTTCAGCAACAAATGAATAGAGTACAACTCTACAAGAGCACTATATCTATATGAAAGACTCATCTTACATTCTCAGCACCAACTAATATGAGGCAACAATCCTCAACAGATAACAATATGTACCATAAACAAGAGCATCAACCATGCACCAACCTGTGTCAAACAACCTGTAATCAACCTGTACCATAAACAAGTGCATCCAAAAATGTACCAACTATATACCAATCATGTGTCACCTAATCATCAACAATGACTCATCAATATGTACCAACATCATCAACTATACACCTCATGGATGTGCCAACTCATCAACTACTTGTCTCAACCATGACTAGTTTTGGATTAGTCAACAACCCTAACTTGAAATAATCATAACTTTGTACCTATAATGAATAAAGATATGAAACTGATATACAATGTTATTCAGTGTTTTTTGTGCAATTTTTCTAGGTGTAACTACTTGTAACCTCTCAGAAAAGGAGTTATAGGAAAAATGACATACCTTGTTGAATTCTGTATTATTCTACAGAGAGACCTTGTAGAGTGTGCCCCGCACGAAATATTTGTTGAATTGATATGAAACTATTCTAGAGAATACTAAAGACTGTAATTTAACCAACACAACTGGTCTCATTAAATTTGGATCTGTTATGAAGAATTTATGACGTTTTTACCCGAAACACCTTCTTTTGACTAGTTTCAGGACTGGTCAAAAACCCTATTTTCCACGGAGTGTAACCCCCAAAATACAATGATCCACAAGATGAATTGTTAACCATGGATACTTGGATATGTTTTATCACTTTCATAGCAATTTCAAGATCTGAATCATTATAGAAAAAAAGTTATATCCAAAATGGTGAGATGACCTATAAATAACATACCTTAGAAAGCACCATCAAAAGAATTTATCCTTCCTTGCATTTCGGCCTTCTTTTCTTCACTTTCCTCAAAATTTCATGTTAGATATCCTTGGTTACCTCAGTCACCTATATATATTCAATATGCTCAAGTTTTCCACACCAAAAATGCTCAAGAAGCTCTCACAAGAAGCTCTCCATCAATACTCCAAAAGATATTCTCACAAGAAGCTCTCCATTGATCCACAAAAAGGATGATCTACAAGAGACCATTGATATCTTATTTATAATTTCATCCTCTAGGTAACTTAACCCATTTGAATGAATTATATGTTCTCTATGTGTTTCATTCATTTTTCTTATGTACATTGTTCATAGTTGAGAATATGGACTTATGAAGTGTTAATTAAGTTTCAATTGTTTCTCTTTTGAGAGATTGAATGGAAGGAGTACATATTGTCCACAAGGTGTGCATTGACAGAGTCTGGAATTGACTCAGGGAAGCTCAAGAGAGATAATGGGAACTTTAGTCTGAGTGGTACAAGGAGTGCACAGAGCCTATAATTGACTAAGTGTTGAAGAGGCCAGGACTATGAAGTGCAAGGAGTGCACATAACAATATTTATTTCGAAGAAATTCCTAAGTCCGAAGTTACAAAACTTGAATCCATATGGACCATAGATCCATAGGAGGATACGTGTCATCATATAGTTCATTTCATAGAAGAATATATCCGAGAGGAAGGGGTAGTGCAACATAAAAAATTGTCGAAGTTCGAAGAGAGGAACAAATCCTGACCATTGGGTCAAGAGGACGTGTGGAGGAATATTAGTTACTTTAGAAGAGGATCACTTCGAAGGGTAATCTTGGAGAGAAGTGGTGTGAAGCGTGAATTGCCAAAGTGTCGAATTAGATCTAGGTCATTTGTCTCGAAGTACACATGTTGATAGATCTAATACTTTAGAGGAAATGTACTTCAGAGGAAAGTCACAAGGAGGAAGAGAGAACTCCCAAAGCTCGAAGAGCTAGAGTTCATCATGACCGTTGAGTTGCAACAGACACATGTCGATAGATATGGAGATTCGAAAGAATGGCGAGGAGAGGTTGTTGACCAAAATTCTCCCAAAGTTCCATAGGGGAGAGAGAGAACAAATATGGATTATTATATCCAGGAGGGACACGCAACAAAAATCTGTGTACTTTGGGAGAAAGCACTCTAGAGGAAATTGAGAGTTGTGAAATAAAAACTCTCGAAGCCCAAATAGCCGAAGTAAATCGTGACTGTCGATCAGAGGAAGAAACGTGTCAACAGATTGTGGAATTCGGAGAAGGGAAAAAGGGGAAGTGTATTTTTGACCAAAATTTGTCTGAAGCGCCAAATAGGTAATAATCTAAAACCTTAGTCGTTGATTGCATAGACACTTGGCATCATCTCCGTCACTTCGGAGAGAAAGCACTTTGGGAGAAATGAAGGGTAAATTTTCGAAGGACAAAAGTCCTGAAGTGTCGAAGTCCATTGGGACCGTCCGTTGGAAAGGTATGCATGGCGCTTGATCTACAACTCTAGGTACGAAGAACTTCGGGAAGAAAAGGATTTTTTGCATTCGAAACTCCCAAACGTTGAAGTCCTGAAATATATATCCACCGTTGATCAAGAAGGATGCGTGGAACTTGATATATAACTCCATGTACAAAGTACTCCGGGATAAAAAGGACTTGGTGCATTCAAAACTCCCGAGCGATGAAGTTCCAAAGTGAGGAAGGGTGGAAGTTTAAGCCCACTGTTTCCAATCAGGGTCATGTGGAGGACCTGTGGGTGTTCTGAAGCTCCCCAAAAATGATATTCCACGCCAAAATATTAGGAATTTGACCTGTGGGTACAATTGTGAAGGTTCAACACAAACCTGTGAGATAATTTGTCTCCCGAAGTCGATCGGTCCTTGACCGGGAGGTTGCACAACCCCGAGAGTGTAGGGGAGTTTGCATCAAGTGGTATCAGAGCCTGATTTTGTTTGCAGATAGCAAACAAAGGAGACATAGAATAAATTTTGATACCATCAAGTGGTATTAAAGTGTTGTTTTCTTGTAGACAACAGGAAAGGGTGAAAGAGTTATGTTTGATAGCATCAAGTTAGAAAGGAGAAAATCAAAGCAGTGGAATCATGCCACCTAGAAGGCGTAGAGTGAATCTAGAAATGGAAGAAGAAATGAGGTGACTCAGAATGAGATTGGGTACCATGGAAAAAACACAGAGGAGAGAACCAGATGTTGGTGACGTCAGCGAACTTGAAAGTGAAGAGGTAGAAGAAGGAGTTGCAGAAGGAGAACCTCCAGAAGAACGAATGCTAAGAGTTGTTTTGAGAATAGGAGCCAGAGAAAAAATAGAATTCCCAATGTATGAAGGCAATTTGGAAGTTGAAGAATTGTTAGATTGGGTACGTTCTATGGATAAATAATTTGATTATGAATAAATTGAAGAAGAAAATAAAGTGAAGCATGCAATAACCTGGTTGAAAGGTCATGCAACGTTATGGTGGGATGAACTACAAGTTGATCGCAGATGCAAAGGTAAACAAAAAATCAAAAGTTGGGACAGGGTGGTAGCTAAGTTGAAAGTGAAATTTATCCCCAAATACTATCATATAATTTTTTTCATAAAGTTACAGAACCTAAGACATAAAATCTTATCAGTGAAAGAGTACACTAAAGAATTCTATAAACTAAATATCAGGGCTGGACAGAAGGAAAATGATGATGAAAATACAGCCAGGTACATAAATGGGTTGAGATACGAAATACAAGAGGATATCAACATGATGTCTGTTGGAAAAATCAAGGATGCTTATCAAGTATCCTTGAAAGATGAAGAGAAGTTGGCCAAAAAACAAAGCTAGCGAAATAGGGGAGGAAATTCAAGCAGAGGCAAGGGAACTGCCCGAGAGAAGTTCCAGAAGCCAAAGAAAGAGGCTGGAAAGCATCATAATCACCTTGAAAAAGGGGGAAGTTCTAAATAATGAAAACACGAAGGAAGAAACTCTTTTACTCAAGGAAGAGGAAGAGGCAGAGGAGGTGAAGTCAGATGTTATGCCTGTATAAAGATAGGACACATGTCTTGGGAATGACCCAAGAAGAAGAAAGTTACTGGAGGGGGATAAGAACACATTTTTGAAGCTCAAAAGGATGTAGAAGCAAGAATCAGAAGGAGGAAAGAACCTTATGATGAAAAAATTTCTTCTAAAACTAGAGAAGGAGGCAAAAGAACTAGTTCAATGAACAAATCTGTTCAAGACTACTTGCAAGACAAAGGACAAAGTTTGCAAGATGATCATAGATAGTGGAAGCACTGATAATCTAGTATCCACAGAGATGGTGGAGAAACTGGAGCTAGAGACAACTGCACACCCAAACCCATACAAGGTATCGTGATTGCAGAAAGGACATCAAGTAATGGTAAGTCAACAATGCAAAGTTGAATTTAAAATATGAGGCTATAGGGATGAGATTTTATGTGATGTAATTCCTATGGATGTTTGTCATATTCTATTGGGGAGACCATGTCAATTTGATATAAATTTTATTCATGATGGGAGAAAAAATACTTACAACCTACAGAAGAATGGTAGAACACACATGTTGCTTCTGATAGAAGACAAGGAGCCAAAGAAGGAGGCTATTTCAAGTATACTTCTCATGAGTGGGAAGGAACTCTTGAATGAGGTCAAGAGGGAACAAGAGATGCAGTTTGTTGTAGCGAGGAAGCCAAGGGGTTTCCTTACAAATACTTCTATGGATGAATTACCTAAAGAAATCTAGGAATTGTTAGAGAATTTTGCTGACATAGTAGTGGATGAGTTACCTCACTCATTGCCACCCATTAGTAGTATCATCCATCACATTGACCTTATTACAGGAGCCAATTTTCCAAATAAAGAAGCATATAGGCTGACACCTCAAGAGAATGAATAAGTCAAGAATCAATTCCAAGAGTTGTTGGATAAAGGTTTAGTCAGGGAAAGTCTAAGCCCATGCACAATACCAACTGTGTTGAGTCCAAAGAAGGATGGAGGATGGAGAATGTGTATACATTCTCAAGCCATCAATAATATCACCATCAGGTATAGATTCCCTTTGCTAAGAATGGATGATTTGATGGATTTCTTAAGTGGATCAAGCTATTTATCAAATATATACTGAAAGAGTGGATATCATCAGATAATAATGAGAGAGGGAGATGAATGAAAGACATCATTCAAGAAAAATGAAGGTTTGTTTGAATGGCTAGTCATGCCATTTGGGCTGACAAATGGCCCAAGCACATTTATCAGGTTGATGAATGAAGTGTTGAACGACTTAATAGGTAAATTTGTGATTGTATATTTGTATGATATACTAATCTTCAGTAAGACAAAGGAAGAACATTTAAAACACTTGACATTAGTCATGAGGAGGTTGCAGCAAGAAAAGTTGTTGATAAATGTGAAGAAAATTTCTTTCATGAGGAAAGAACTCATATATTTGGGTTTTGTGATCTATTCAAATGAATTGAAGATGGATCTAGAGAAGGTGCGAGCAATAAAATAATGGCGACCATCTCCTAGGAGCATATTTGAAGTAAGAAGTTTTCATGGGTTAGCAAGTTTTTTTAGGAAATTTATCATAAATTTTAGTGGTATATGTACGCCCATACTGGATACTGTGAAGAAGAAACATAAGTATTTTAATTGGAAAGAGGAGTTTGAGAAAATATTCAAAGTGTTGAAGGAGAAGATCACAGAACAACCAATTCTGGTCTTACCATATTTTGGGAAAACATTTCAGGTAAGATGCGATGAAAGTGGATTAGCTATTGGAGTAGTCTTGAGTCAAGATAATAAGTCATTTTCTTATTTTAGTGAGAAATTGAATGACACCAAGAAAAAGTATTCCACGTATGACAAACATTTTTATACAGTGATTCAAGCTTTGAAGAAGTGGAGACATTATCTAATTCCAAAGGAATTTGTCTTGTATAGTGATAATCAAGCTTTACAATTTATTACTTGGCAAGAAAAGTTGAATCAGAGGCATGCTAAGTGGGTAGAATTCATGCAAAATTTTACTTTTGTCATTAAACATATTTATGGAAGTGGTAAAAAAGTTGCATATGCTTTGAGTAGGAGGAATTTGATTGTACAAGAATTCCAAGGGAAGACCTTAGGGTTTGAACACCTTAAGAAGATGTACCAAGAAGACCCATATTTTAAGGAGGCTTATAAGGCATGTGAGAATCCTTTTTTGGGGGACAGAAGCCCATGGACAAAATATTTAATCTAGGATGGATTATTGTTCAAGGGAATTCAATTGTGCATACCAAGATTCTTGATGAGATATAATCTACTGAAAGAAAAACATAGTGGAGGTCTAGCCGAACATTTAGGCCATGGAAAAACATTTGCACAGATGAACAGCTTGTACTATTGGCCAGGTATGAGGGAAGATGCAAACAAATTTGTGAGAAAATGCAAAATTTTCCAGTATGTGAAAGGAAGACAACAGAACACTGGTTTGTATCATCCATTTCCTATTCCAGAAAGGCCTTGGGATGCAATTAGTATGGATTTTGTATTGGGATTACCTAGAACCCAGAAGGGAAATGATTCCATATTTTTTGTGGTAGATATATTTTCCAAGATGGAACATTTCATACCATGTCAGAAAACAAGCGATGCTACACACATAGAAAATTTATTTTTCAGGAAAGTTGTGAGACTACATGGGTTACCCAAAGCGTAGTCTTAGACAGAGACCCAAAGTTTGTAGGACACTTTTGGAGAACTCTATGGAAGAGGTTGGGGACAAATGTTTCCTTCAGTTCATCATATCACCCTTAGACATATGGATAGACTGAATTGGTGAACAAAAGTTTGGGAAATTTATTAAGGATTTTAGTAATTTCTAAGGGTCATCAATGGGATTAGATTCTGGCACAGGAAGAATTTGCGTTTAAAAATTTGGTAAATAGGAGTACTGGGAAAATTCAATTCAAAATAGTGTATGGAATACAATCGAGAGGGATTACAAAATTGAGAGATCTAAATCAAGATGAGTTCAGAAGCATTGGAGAAGAATATTTTTCTACAAAGATGAAAAGACTCCATGATCGAGTCAGAGAGTAGCTACAGGACAGTAATCAAAAGTATAAGAATAGAGTTGATCAGAAAAGGAGAGAAGTTCAATTTGAAGTTAGAGATGAATTTTTAGCACATTTGAGAAAGGAAGGGTTTCCAAGGGGGACATATAACAAGTTGAAGATGAAGAAGATAGGACCATGCAGGATCCTCAGAAAATTTGCAGCCAATGCTTATGAGATTGAAATTCTAGATAATGTTGGGATATCGCTGATACTCAATGTTGAAGACCTGTATCCTTACAGGAGAGATGATGTAGGAGAACTAGATAACCAGGAATATATTCAGTGGGAAAAACAGTTGCCCACAGTAGAAAAACCTCAGATGGAGAAAATCGTAGAGAAGAGAGTTAGAAAGAAAACCAAAATAAATATGTATCCTGAATATTTGGTGAAGTAGAAATATCACCCAGTGGAAGACAATAGTTGGGTCACTGAACTTGACATTTTGAAGCATGGAAAAATAGTGCAGGAGCTCATGGACATGAGTCTATGAATATTTTAACCAGAGGAGTATGATGTTGGATCATCGCCATCAAATTCAAAGAGGCCGAGAGAGGAGGCAATATTTGACACCTCAACGTACCAAAGTTTCAAATCATCATTTAACAGAAGAAAAGCGAGTGGTTGAGATATTTTTCAAATATCGTTTTTAAATAATTTGTTTGTAAAATCAGGTCACTGCCTGAGAACGACAGGATGCTGTAAACTCTTATACAACTGTAAGGTGTAACAGATGTAGAGTATCAGCTCTCATCTTTTAATAACTCATATTTATTGTAATAGGACTAAGTAGGTAACTGCTAGAGCGACGATGGGATATAATTAAGATAGGATGGAGAAGAGCTCGAGAATCGACTCCTTATATAGGTTTTTTGTATTGTATTGTAAGAGAGAATATAGTGTGAAGATAGACGATGAGAAGGTAGAGGTAGCAGTTAGACATAGAGAATCTGAAGACAGTGAAGAACTTTGTTGTTTATGTAAATACTTCATGAATGAATAGAACAGACATAAATTTTTCCAAAACCTTGGACAGTGTTCATTTCAATGTGTATTTGAATGAATGATATGTTCTCTCTGTGTTTCATTCATTTTTCTTATGTACGTTGTTCATAGTTGAGCATATGGACTTATGAAATGTTAATTAAGTTTCAGTTTTTTCTCTTCTGAGAGCTCGAATGAGAGGAGTGCATATTGTCTGTAAGGTGTGCATTGACAGAGTCTGGAATTGACTTAGGAAAGGTCATGAGAGATAAAGGGAACTTTATTCTAAGTGGTGCAAGGAGTGCACAAAGACTAGAATTGACTAAGTGTTGAAGAGGCCAGGACTATGAAGTGCAAGGAGTGGTGCACGTAACAAGATTTATTTTGATGAAATTCCTAAGTTTGAAGTTACAAAACCTGAATCCATATGGAACGTAGATCCAGAGGAGGATACGTGTCAACGTATCATTCATCTTGGAGAAGAAGTTATCTGGGAGGAAGGGGTAGCACAACATAAGAAATTTTCAAATTCTGAAGAGAGGAACAAATCCTAACCATTGGTTCAAGAGGACGCGTGGTGGAAGATTAGTTACTTCATAAGAGGATCACTTCAGAGGGTAAGCTTGGTGATCGATGGAGTGAAGCGTAAACTGCCAAAGTGGCAAAATAGATCTAGGTCGTTTGTCTCGAAGGAAACGTGTTGGAAGATCTAATACTTTAGAGGAAAGGTACTCTAGAGTAAAGTTGCAAGGAGGAAGAAAGAAATCCTGAAGCCCGAAGAGCTGGAGTTCATCGTGACCGTTGATTTTCAATGGACATGTGTCGAGAGATTTGGAGATTCAAAAGAATGGCGAGGAGAGGTTGTTGACCAAAATTCACCCGAAGTTCCAGAGGGGAGAGAGAGAACAAGTCTGGACCATTAGATCCAGGAGGGACATGTGGCAACAATCCGTGTACTCTGGGAGAAAGCACTATGGAGGAAATCGATATTTGTTAAATCAAAACTCCCAAATCCTGAATATCCGAAGTAAATCATGATTGTCGATTTGAGGAAGACATGCGTCAACAGATCGCGGACTTTAGAGAAGGGAACAAGGGGAAGTGGAGCGTTGACCAAAATTCATTTGAAGCATGAAAGAGGTAAGAATATAAAACCTTAGCATTTGATTTCATAGACACTTGGCATATCAATGTCACTTCAGAGAGAAAGAACTTCACGAGAAACGAGGGGTAAATTCCCAAACTAAAAAAGTGTCGAAGTGTCGAAGTCCATGGGGACCATCCATTGGAAAGGGATGTGTGGTGCTTGATCTACAACTATGGGAAGAAAAGGCTTTGGAGCATTTGAAACTCTTGAACTTTAAAGTCCCATAGTAGATCTCCATTGTTGATAAAGAAGGACGTGTGGCACTTGATCTAAAACTATGGGTACGGAGTACTCTGGGAGAAAAATGACTTGGTGCATTCGAAACTCTCGAATGCCAAAGTCATGAAGTGAGGAAGGGAGGAATTTTAATCCCATGGTTTCCAGTCAGGGTCACTTGGTGGAGCTCCAGGTGTTTTGAAGCTCCCTAAAAAGGATATTTTGCATCTGAATCTTATGACTTTTACCTATGGGGAAAATTGTGAAGGTTCAGCACGAACCTATCAGCTAATTCAGCTCCTAAAGTCAATTAGTCCTTGACCGGGAGGTCGCGTAGCCCCGGGAGTGTGGGGGGTCTGCATCAAGTTGTCAAAAACTGTTATTATTTTTTGACGGTCTAATTTTATGAAATTTTCATCTATTTTTGTTAGAAGTATTTTTTTATTAATACTGAATAAAATTTTATTTTTGCAAAGTAAAAGGTGATTTATCTTCTATAGAAAAATTATATTTTCTTTTTGTTTTTCTTAAAATAAAATTGAAAACATTATTTTCTTGAGAATATTTACATAAATTTAGCATTGAAAAATACTTAAATAGTTCTCTAAAAAAAAAAATGAAAAAAAAAAAAATTCCATTGTAAATCCAATCCAATCCAATATATACAATGGAAACTAAAAAGTAAACTATTGCATGATTTTTTTTAAAATACGCCCATTGATAGGGGCCTCAAGAATTTCTCCATTTAATTTTTCAAGAGAGAATGAGTTTCTCCCTTCTGCTGCTGCAATTTTGAAAGGTTTGAATGAGACATTATCAATTTTTTTGTGTTTCCCAACATTTTATTTTTTGGCTTCCCACTTCAAGACTAAATCTCCAGGAAGAAACTCCCTATCTTTAGCTTTCTTATCAAACATTGCTTTCATATTGTCTTGGTATTTCTAGAACTTATCATCCACTTCTCTTCTATTTTGCTGGACTTCAATTATTTGATTTATTCTTCTTGTTAGATCATTTGGTTCTTCATTGGCATCCTGCCAGAGTTTCATCACAGGAAGAGTGAGATTAATAGGAAGAATAACATATGTACCATAAACTAAGTGGAAAGGAGACATACCTATATATTTCTTGGTGTCGATTCTATTTTCCCATAAAGAGTATTTTAAATGTATATGCCAAGATTTCTTGTTTTCTGTCAAAACTTTCTTAATTATCATCATTAAACTTTTATTGGGCAATTCTTCCAGCCCATTTCCCTGAGGATAATAAGTTGTAGAATGGCCCAAAATGATATTATATTTTTGACAAAAAATTATCATAACAATAGATTTGAAATCTTGTGCATTATCTTTGACTATGTTCCTCAGACAACCAAATCTTGCAAGGATGTTCTCTTCCAGAAATTTATCACTATTGAATTTGTAGCATTCTGAGTTGGAATAGCTTCGACCCATTTGGTAAAATAATCAATAGCAGTTAAAATCCATCTATGTTGGGCACTTGATTGTTGATGAATCTCTCCGATAAAATATAGGCCCCATTGTTGGAAAGGAGCTTCAGTAATGTAGGAGCATCGCTCCACCTCAGCATGTGCCAACTGGTTAGCATGTTGGTGTGCATTCAAGGAAGGGAGAGACATCACCCTCTCATTTTTCCTTCGAAGTTTAAATTGAAATTAAGGAAATTAATACTGTCATGCTGGAAGAATGAATTTGTGCTTTCAAACAAGCTGTAGATGAGGTCACCTTAAGTGGCTAACAGTAGGAGGGATCTGTATCCGATTCAGATCATATTTCCACTCATTGTAATCTGCCTCATTAGTCAGGCATTTTGAATGGTTATTAGACACCACTAGTGTAGCTTGGAGGGAAATCTTGTCGATCCCCTCTTGTATAAATGTTTGTATTATACGCCCAATAGAGGTTATTGAGAGGTAGTTGGAGATTAAGGAAGAATAATTGTAAGCAAAGAGGTTGTTGAGAGCCGAGAATCGGTTGTAGTCCAAACTCATACATTGTAATTGACATTTTGCGATTAATAGAAAAGAACAAATACCATTGTTTGCAATTTCCTTTGTGATGGATGCTTGCTTAAGAATGTCATGTGTATATTTGTTTATGTTGTAGATGTATGAGAAAGGTTTTCATCTGCAGGTATAGAGATAGAATCCTCTATCTGTGAGTTTGTTGAATTATTTATGGTTATTTAGGCTAAGTGCAAGGAGTGTGCGACAAAGAGTGAAACTTTGTGAGCCAATGCAAGGAGTGTGTGTTTAAACTCTTCCTAGTCAGAGAAGAACGTTCCATGATGGCACACTAGAATATTTCACAGAATTAAGGGAGAAATTAAAGGTTGTTGAATACCTTGGATAAATGTTTGTGCAGGAGGAAGCGTAACACAGAGTTGTTGAATACTCTGTAAGACTTTGCCAGGAGGGCATTGAGTAGGTGCGAGTGCGCACAAAACCAATACACTCTGGAGTATTGAGGGCTTGATATTTGATGAACACTTTGAGGGAGAGAAGCTCTGCAAGTGTGCATTGAGTGGGGAAAATGCATTTCCTTGGACAACCTGAAATGATTTCAATAATTTAGAAGTAAGATGTGTCCAAGGAATGCATCAGGCCAACACTTAGGCAATTGTTGTGAGAAGCCATATGAAGGTTTTATCGAGCGCAAGGAGTGCACCAAAGAAAAAGTAATTTCATATTACAAGATCGGGAGAAAGAGCATTGAGTTTTTAGGAAGGCACTAGAAGGTCTGTGGAAGGATGCAGAAGAACTGAGAACCTTCAAGGTTTGAGCTGAGAAAAAGATGAAAAGAACTAGCACTATCTCATGTAGAAATCTGCAAGGAGTACAAGAGGATGAGAATAGTCCAAGTCTTGGGCAGATAAGTGTTGAGCCTACACATGAGGGAGGAGTTGCCAAAGCCTCAAAGGAATGCAAAATCTCCCATCGTCAGGAAAGGATAGGTGGCAGAAGATCAGGAGATTCGAGAGTTAGAGCTCCGAAAAAGTTTCCAGGATAAAATGGAAATCTTCGGGAATTCACGAAGNATAATGGGAACTTTAGTCTGAGTGGTACAAGGAGTGCACAGAGCCTATAATTGACTAAGTGTTGAAGAGGCCAGGACTATGAAGTGCAAGGAGTGCACATAACAATATTTATTTCGAAGAAATTCCTAAGTCCGAAGTTACAAAACTTGAATCCATATGGACCATAGATCCATAGGAGGATACGTGTCATCATATAGTTCATTTCATAGAAGAATATATCCGAGAGGAAGGGGTAGTGCAACATAAAAAATTGTCGAAGTTCGAAGAGAGGAACAAATCCTGACCATTGGGTCAAGAGGACGTGTGGAGGAATATTAGTTACTTTAGAAGAGGATCACTTCGAAGGGTAATCTTGGAGAGAAGTGGTGTGAAGCGTGAATTGCCAAAGTGTCGAATTAGATCTAGGTCATTTGTCTCGAAGTACACATGTTGATAGATCTAATACTTTAGAGGAAATGTACTTCAGAGGAAAGTCACAAGGAGGAAGAGAGAACTCCCAAAGCTCGAAGAGCTAGAGTTCATCATGACCGTTGAGTTGCAACAGACACATGTCGATAGATATGGAGATTCGAAAGAATGGCGAGGAGAGGTTGTTGACCAAAATTCTCCCAAAGTTCCATAGGGGAGAGAGAGAACAAATATGGATTATTATATCCAGGAGGGACACGCAACAAAAATCTGTGTACTTTGGGAGAAAGCACTCTAGAGGAAATTGAGAGTTGTGAAATAAAAACTCTCGAAGCCCAAATAGCCGAAGTAAATCGTGACTGTCGATCAGAGGAAGAAACGTGTCAACAGATTGTGGAATTCGGAGAAGGGAAAAAGGGGAAGTGTATTTTTGACCAAAATTTGTCTGAAGCGCCAAATAGGTAATAATCTAAAACCTTAGTCGTTGATTGCATAGACACTTGGCATCATCTCCGTCACTTCGGAGAGAAAGCACTTTGGGAGAAATGAAGGGTAAATTTTCGAAGGACAAAAGTCCTGAAGTGTCGAAGTCCATTGGGACCGTCCGTTGGAAAGGTATGCATGGCGCTTGATCTACAACTCTAGGTACGAAGAACTTCGGGAAGAAAAGGATTTTTTGCATTCGAAACTCCCAAACGTTGAAGTCCTGAAATATATATCCACCGTTGATCAAGAAGGATGCGTGGAACTTGATATATAACTCCATGTACAAAGTACTCCGGGATAAAAAGGACTTGGTGCATTCAAAACTCCCGAGCGATGAAGTTCCAAAGTGAGGAAGGGTGGAAGTTTAAGCCCACTGTTTCCAATCAGGGTCATGTGGAGGACCTGTGGGTGTTCTGAAGCTCCCCAAAAATGATATTCCACGCCAAAATATTAGGAATTTGACCTGTGGGTACAATTGTGAAGGTTCAACACAAACCTGTGAGATAATTTGTCTCCCGAAGTCGATCGGTCCTTGACCGGGAGGTTGCACAACCCCGAGAGTGTAGGGGAGTTTGCATCAAGTGGTATCAGAGCCTGATTTTGTTTGCAGATAGCAAACAAAGGAGACATAGAATAAATTTTGATACCATCAAGTGGTATTAAAGTGTTGTTTTCTTGTAGACAACAGGAAAGGGTGAAAGAGTTATGTTTGATAGCATCAAGTTAGAAAGGAGAAAATCAAAGCAGTGGAATCATGCCACCTAGAAGGCGTAGAGTGAATCTAGAAATGGAAGAAGAAATGAGGTGACTCAGAATGAGATTGGGTACCATGGAAAAAACACAGAGGAGAGAACCAGATGTTGGTGACGTCAGCGAACTTGAAAGTGAAGAGGTAGAAGAAGGAGTTGCAGAAGGAGAACCTCCAGAAGAACGAATGCTAAGAGTTGTTTTGAGAATAGGAGCCAGAGAAAAAATAGAATTCCCAATGTATGAAGGCAATTTGGAAGTTGAAGAATTGTTAGATTGGGTACGTTCTATGGATAAATAATTTGATTATGAATAAATTGAAGAAGAAAATAAAGTGAAGCATGCAATAACCTGGTTGAAAGGTCATGCAACGTTATGGTGGGATGAACTACAAGTTGATCGCAGATGCAAAGGTAAACAAAAAATCAAAAGTTGGGACAGGGTGGTAGCTAAGTTGAAAGTGAAATTTATCCCCAAATACTATCATATAATTTTTTTCATAAAGTTACAGAACCTAAGACATAAAATCTTATCAGTGAAAGAGTACACTAAAGAATTCTATAAACTAAATATCAGGGCTGGACAGAAGGAAAATGATGATGAAAATACAGCCAGGTACATAAATGGGTTGAGATACGAAATACAAGAGGATATCAACATGATGTCTGTTGGAAAAATCAAGGATGCTTATCAAGTATCCTTGAAAGATGAAGAGAAGTTGGCCAAAAAACAAAGCTAGCGAAATAGGGGAGGAAATTCAAGCAGAGGCAAGGGAACTGCCCGAGAGAAGTTCCAGAAGCCAAAGAAAGAGGCTGGAAAGCATCATAATCACCTTGAAAAAGGGGGAAGTTCTAAATAATGAAAACACGAAGGAAGAAACTCTTTTACTCAAGGAAGAGGAAGAGGCAGAGGAGGTGAAGTCAGATGTTATGCCTGTATAAAGATAGGACACATGTCTTGGGAATGACCCAAGAAGAAGAAAGTTACTGGAGGGGGATAAGAACACATTTTTGAAGCTCAAAAGGATGTAGAAGCAAGAATCAGAAGGAGGAAAGAACCTTATGATGAAAAAATTTCTTCTAAAACTAGAGAAGGAGGCAAAAGAACTAGTTCAATGAACAAATCTGTTCAAGACTACTTGCAAGACAAAGGACAAAGTTTGCAAGATGATCATAGATAGTGGAAGCACTGATAATCTAGTATCCACAGAGATGGTGGAGAAACTGGAGCTAGAGACAACTGCACACCCAAACCCATACAAGGTATCGTGATTGCAGAAAGGACATCAAGTAATGGTAAGTCAACAATGCAAAGTTGAATTTAAAATATGAGGCTATAGGGATGAGATTTTATGTGATGTAATTCCTATGGATGTTTGTCATATTCTATTGGGGAGACCATGTCAATTTGATATAAATTTTATTCATGATGGGAGAAAAAATACTTACAACCTACAGAAGAATGGTAGAACACACATGTTGCTTCTGATAGAAGACAAGGAGCCAAAGAAGGAGGCTATTTCAAGTATACTTCTCATGAGTGGGAAGGAACTCTTGAATGAGGTCAAGAGGGAACAAGAGATGCAGTTTGTTGTAGCGAGGAAGCCAAGGGGTTTCCTTACAAATACTTCTATGGATGAATTACCTAAAGAAATCTAGGAATTGTTAGAGAATTTTGCTGACATAGTAGTGGATGAGTTACCTCACTCATTGCCACCCATTAGTAGTATCATCCATCACATTGACCTTATTACAGGAGCCAATTTTCCAAATAAAGAAGCATATAGGCTGACACCTCAAGAGAATGAATAAGTCAAGAATCAATTCCAAGAGTTGTTGGATAAAGGTTTAGTCAGGGAAAGTCTAAGCCCATGCACAATACCAACTGTGTTGAGTCCAAAGAAGGATGGAGGATGGAGAATGTGTATACATTCTCAAGCCATCAATAATATCACCATCAGGTATAGATTCCCTTTGCTAAGAATGGATGATTTGATGGATTTCTTAAGTGGATCAAGCTATTTATCAAATATATACTGAAAGAGTGGATATCATCAGATAATAATGAGAGAGGGAGATGAATGAAAGACATCATTCAAGAAAAATGAAGGTTTGTTTGAATGGCTAGTCATGCCATTTGGGCTGACAAATGGCCCAAGCACATTTATCAGGTTGATGAATGAAGTGTTGAACGACTTAATAGGTAAATTTGTGATTGTATATTTGTATGATATACTAATCTTCAGTAAGACAAAGGAAGAACATTTAAAACACTTGACATTAGTCATGAGGAGGTTGCAGCAAGAAAAGTTGTTGATAAATGTGAAGAAAATTTCTTTCATGAGGAAAGAACTCATATATTTGGGTTTTGTGATCTATTCAAATGAATTGAAGATGGATCTAGAGAAGGTGCGAGCAATAAAATAATGGCGACCATCTCCTAGGAGCATATTTGAATTAAGAAGTTTTCATGGGTTAGCAAGTTTTTTTAGGAAATTTATCATAAATTTTAGTGGTATATGTACGCCCATACTGGATACTGTGAAGAAGAAACACAAGTATTTTAATTGGAAAGAGGAGTTTGAGAAAATATTCAAAGTGTTGAAGGAGAAGATCACAGAACAACCAATTCTGGTCTTACCATATTTTGGGAAAACATTTTAGGTAAGATGCGATGAAAGTGGATTAGCTATTGGAGCAGTCTTGAGTCAAGATAATAAGTCATTTTCTTATTTTAGTGAGAAACTGAATGACACCAAGAAAAAGTATTCCACGTATGATAAACATTTTTATGCAGTGATTCAAGCTTTGAAGAAGTGGAGACATTATCTAATTCCAAAGGAATTTGTCTTGTATAGTGATAATCAAGCTTTACAATTTATTACTAGGCAAGAAAAGTTGAATCAGAGGCATGCTAAGTGGGTAGAATTCATGCAAAATTTTACTTTTGTCATTAAACATATTTATGGAAGTGGTAAAAAAGTTTCATATGCTTTGAGTAGGAGGAATTTGATTGTACAAGAATTCCAAGGGAAGACCTTAGGGTTTGAACACCTTAAGAAGATGTACCAAGAAGACCCAGATTTTAAGGAGGCTTATAAGGCATGTGAGAATCCTTTTTTGGGGGACAGAATCCCATGGACAAAATATTTAATCTAGGATGGATTATTGTTCAAGGGAAGCCAATTGTGCATACCAAGATGCTTGATGAGATATAATCTACTGAAAGAAAAACATAGTGGAGGTCTATCCGAACATTTAGGCCATGGAAAAACATTTGCACAGATGAACAATTTGTACTATTGGCCAGGTATGAGGGAAGATGCAAACAAATTTGTGAGAAAATGCAAAATTTTCCAGTATGTGAAAGGAAGACAACAGAACACTGGTTTGTATCATCCATTTCCTATTCCAGAAAGGCCTTGGGATGCAATTAGTATGGATTTTGTATTGGGATTACCTAGAACCCAGAAGGGAAATGATTCCATATTTTTTGTGGTAGATATATTTTCCAAGATGGAACATTTCATACCATGTCAGAAAACAAGCGATGCTACACACATAGAAAATTTATTTTTCAGGAAAGTTGTGAGACTACATGGGTTACCCAAAGCGTAGTCTTAGACAGAGACCCAAAGTTTGTAGGACACTTTTGGAGAACTCTATGGAAGAGGTTGGGGACAAATGTTTCCTTCAGTTCATCATATCACCCTTAGACATATGGATAGACTGAATTGGTGAACAAAAGTTTGGGAAATTTATTAAGGATTTTAGTAATTTCTAAGGGTCATCAATGGGATTAGATTCTGGCACAGGAAGAATTTGCGTTTAAAAATTTGGTAAATAGGAGTACTGGGAAAATTCAATTCAAAATAGTGTATGGAATACAATCGAGAGGGATTACAAAATTGAGAGATCTAAATCAAGATGAGTTCAGAAGCATTGGAGAAGAATATTTTTCTACAAAGATGAAAAGACTCCATGATCGAGTCAGAGAGTAGCTACAGGACAGTAATCAAAAGTATAAGAATAGAGTTGATCAGAAAAGGAGAGAAGTTCAATTTGAAGTTAGAGATGAATTTTTAGCACATTTGAGAAAGGAAGGGTTTCCAAGGGGGACATATAACAAGTTGAAGATGAAGAAGATAGGACCATGCAGGATCCTCAGAAAATTTGCAGCCAATGCTTATGAGATTGAAATTCTAGATAATGTTGGGATATCGCTGATACTCAATGTTGAAGACCTGTATCCTTACAGGAGAGATGATGTAGGAGAACTAGATAACCAGGAATATATTCAGTGGGAAAAACAGTTGCCCACAGTAGAAAAACCTCAGATGGAGAAAATCGTAGAGAAGAGAGTTAGAAAGAAAACCAAAATAAATATGTATCCTGAATATTTGGTGAAGTAGAAATATCACCCAGTGGAAGACAATAGTTGGGTCACTGAACTTGACATTTTGAAGCATGGAAAAATAGTGCAGGAGCTCATGGACATGAGTCTATGAATATTTTAACCAGAGGAGTATGATGTTGGATCATCGCCATCAAATTCAAAGAGGCCGAGAGAGGAGGCAATATTTGACACCTCAACGTACCAAAGTTTCAAATCATCATTTAACAGAAGAAAAGCGAGTGGTTGAGATATTTTTCAAATATCGTTTTTAAATAATTTGTTTGTAAAATCAGGTCACTGCCTGAGAACGACAGGATGCTGTAAACTCTTATACAACTGTAAGGTGTAACAGATGTAGAGTATCAGCTCTCATCTTTTAATAACTCATATTTATTGTAATAGGACTAAGTAGGTAACTGCTAGAGCGACGATGGGATATAATTAAGATAGGATGGAGAAGAGCTCGAGAATCGACTCCTTATATAGGTTTTTTGTATTGTATTGTAAGAGAGAATATAGTGTGAAGATAGACGATGAGAAGGTAGAGGTAGCAGTTAGACATAGAGAATCTGAAGACAGTGAAGAACTTTGTTGTTTATGTAAATACTTCATGAATGAATAGAACAGACATAAATTTTTCCAAAACCTTGGACAGTGTTCATTTCAATGTGTATTTGAATGAATGATATGTTCTCTCTGTGTTTCATTCATTTTTCTTATGTACGTTGTTCATAGTTGAGCATATGGACTTATGAAATGTTAATTAAGTTTCAGTTTTTTCTCTTCTGAGAGCTCGAATGAGAGGAGTGCATATTGTCTGTAAGGTGTGCATTGACAGAGTCTGGAATTGACTTAGGAAAGGTCATGAGAGATAAAGGGAACTTTATTCTAAGTGGTGCAAGGAGTGCACAAAGACTAGAATTGACTAAGTGTTGAAGAGGCCAGGACTATGAAGTGCAAGGAGTGGTGCACGTAACAAGATTTATTTTGATGAAATTCCTAAGTTTGAAGTTACAAAACCTGAATCCATATGGAACGTAGATCCAGAGGAGGATACGTGTCAACGTATCATTCATCTTGGAGAAGAAGTTATCTGGGAGGAAGGGGTAGCACAACATAAGAAATTTTCAAATTCTGAAGAGAGGAACAAATCCTAACCATTGGTTCAAGAGGACGCGTGGTGGAAGATTAGTTACTTCATAAGAGGATCACTTCAGAGGGTAAGCTTGGTGATCGATGGAGTGAAGCGTAAACTGCCAAAGTGGCAAAATAGATCTAGGTCGTTTGTCTCGAAGGAAACGTGTTGGAAGATCTAATACTTTAGAGGAAAGGTACTCTAGAGTAAAGTTGCAAGGAGGAAGAAAGAAATCCTGAAGCCCGAAGAGCTGGAGTTCATCGTGACCGTTGATTTTCAATGGACATGTGTCGAGAGATTTGGAGATTCAAAAGAATGGCGAGGAGAGGTTGTTGACCAAAATTCACCCGAAGTTCCAGAGGGGAGAGAGAGAACAAGTCTGGACCATTAGATCCAGGAGGGACATGTGGCAACAATCCGTGTACTCTGGGAGAAAGCACTATGGAGGAAATCGATATTTGTTAAATCAAAACTCCCAAATCCTGAATATCCGAAGTAAATCATGATTGTCGATTTGAGGAAGACATGCGTCAACAGATCGCGGACTTTAGAGAAGGGAACAAGGGGAAGTGGAGCGTTGACCAAAATTCATTTGAAGCATGAAAGAGGTAAGAATATAAAACCTTAGCATTTGATTTCATAGACACTTGGCATATCAATGTCACTTCAGAGAGAAAGAACTTCACGAGAAACGAGGGGTAAATTCCCAAACTAAAAAAGTGTCGAAGTGTCGAAGTCCATGGGGACCATCCATTGGAAAGGGATGTGTGGTGCTTGATCTACAACTATGGGAAGAAAAGGCTTTGGAGCATTTGAAACTCTTGAACTTTAAAGTCCCATAGTAGATCTCCATTGTTGATAAAGAAGGACGTGTGGCACTTGATCTAAAACTATGGGTACGGAGTACTCTGGGAGAAAAATGACTTGGTGCATTCGAAACTCTCGAATGCCAAAGTCATGAAGTGAGGAAGGGAGGAATTTTAATCCCATGGTTTCCAGTCAGGGTCACTTGGTGGAGCTCCAGGTGTTTTGAAGCTCCCTAAAAAGGATATTTTGCATCTGAATCTTATGACTTTTACCTATGGGGAAAATTGTGAAGGTTCAGCACGAACCTATCAGCTAATTCAGCTCCTAAAGTCAATTAGTCCTTGACCGGGAGGTCGCGTAGCCCCGGGAGTGTGGGGGGTCTGCATCAAGTTGTCAAAAACTGTTATTATTTTTTGACGGTCTAATTTTATGAAATTTTCATCTATTTTTGTTAGAAGTATTTTTTTATTAATACTGAATAAAATTTTATTTTTGCAAAGTAAAAGGTGATTTATCTTCTATAGAAAAATTATATTTTCTTTTTGTTTTTCTTAAAATAAAATTGAAAACATTATTTTCTTGAGAATATTTACATAAATTTAGCATTGAAAAATACTTAAATAGTTCTCTAAAAAAAAAAATGAAAAAAAAAAAAATTCCATTGTAAATCCAATCCAATCCAATATATACAATGGAAACTAAAAAGTAAACTATTGCATGATTTTTTTTAAAATACGCCCATTGATAGGGGCCTCAAGAATTTCTCCATTTAATTTTTCAAGAGAGAATGAGTTTCTCCCTTCTGCTGCTGCAATTTTGAAAGGTTTGAATGAGACATTATCAATTTTTTTGTGTTTCCCAACATTTTATTTTTTGGCTTCCCACTTCAAGACTAAATCTCCAGGAAGAAACTCCCTATCTTTAGCTTTCTTATCAAACATTGCTTTCATATTGTCTTGGTATTTCTAGAACTTATCATCCACTTCTCTTCTATTTTGCTGGACTTCAATTATTTGATTTATTCTTCTTGTTAGATCATTTGGTTCTTCATTGGCATCCTGCCAGAGTTTCATCACAGGAAGAGTGAGATTAATAGGAAGAATAACATATGTACCATAAACTAAGTGGAAAGGAGACATACCTATATATTTCTTGGTGTCGATTCTATTTTCCCATAAAGAGTATTTTAAATGTATATGCCAAGATTTCTTGTTTTCTGTCAAAACTTTCTTAATTATCATCATTAAACTTTTATTGGGCAATTCTTCCAGCCCATTTCCCTGAGGATAATAAGTTGTAGAATGGCCCAAAATGATATTATATTTTTGACAAAAAATTATCATAACAATAGATTTGAAATCTTGTGCATTATCTTTGACTATGTTCCTCAGACAACCAAATCTTGCAAGGATGTTCTCTTCCAGAAATTTATCACTATTGAATTTGTAGCATTCTGAGTTGGAATAGCTTCGACCCATTTGGTAAAATAATCAATAGCAGTTAAAATCCATCTATGTTGGGCACTTGATTGTTGATGAATCTCTCCGATAAAATATAGGCCCCATTGTTGGAAAGGAGCTTCAGTAATGTAGGAGCATCGCTCCACCTCAGCATGTGCCAACTGGTTAGCATGTTGGTGTGCATTCAAGGAAGGGAGAGACATCACCCTCTCATTTTTCCTTCGAAGTTTAAATTGAAATTAAGGAAATTAATACTGTCATGCTGGAAGAATGAATTTGTGCTTTCAAACAAGCTGTAGATGAGGTCACCTTAAGTGGCTAACAGTAGGAGGGATCTGTATCCGATTCAGATCATATTTCCACTCATTGTAATCTGCCTCATTAGTCAGGCATTTTGAATGGTTATTAGACACCACTAGTGTAGCTTGGAGGGAAATCTTGTCGATCCCCTCTTGTATAAATGTTTGTATTATACGCCCAATAGAGGTTATTGAGAGGTAGTTGGAGATTAAGGAAGAATAATTGTAAGCAAAGAGGTTGTTGAGAGCCGAGAATCGGTTGTAGTCCAAACTCATACATTGTAATTGACATTTTGCGATTAATAGAAAAGAACAAATACCATTGTTTGCAATTTCCTTTGTGATGGATGCTTGCTTAAGAATGTCATGTGTATATTTGTTTATGTTGTAGATGTATGAGAAAGGTTTTCATCTGCAGGTATAGAGATAGAATCCTCTATCTGTGAGTTTGTTGAATTATTTATGGTTATTTAGGCTAAGTGCAAGGAGTGTGCGACAAAGAGTGAAACTTTGTGAGCCAATGCAAGGAGTGTGTGTTTAAACTCTTCCTAGTCAGAGAAGAACGTTCCATGATGGCACACTAGAATATTTCACAGAATTAAGGGAGAAATTAAAGGTTGTTGAATACCTTGGATAAATGTTTGTGCAGGAGGAAGCGTAACACAGAGTTGTTGAATACTCTGTAAGACTTTGCCAGGAGGGCATTGAGTAGGTGCGAGTGCGCACAAAACCAATACACTCTGGAGTATTGAGGGCTTGATATTTGATGAACACTTTGAGGGAGAGAAGCTCTGCAAGTGTGCATTGAGTGGGGAAAATGCATTTCCTTGGACAACCTGAAATGATTTCAATAATTTAGAAGTAAGATGTGTCCAAGGAATGCATCAGGCCAACACTTAGGCAATTGTTGTGAGAAGCCATATGAAGGTTTTATCGAGCGCAAGGAGTGCACCAAAGAAAAAGTAATTTCATATTACAAGATCGGGAGAAAGAGCATTGAGTTTTTAGGAAGGCACTAGAAGGTCTGTGGAAGGATGCAGAAGAACTGAGAACCTTCAAGGTTTGAGCTGAGAAAAAGATGAAAAGAACTAGCACTATCTCATGTAGAAATCTGCAAGGAGTACAAGAGGATGAGAATAGTCCAAGTCTTGGGCAGATAAGTGTTGAGCCTACACATGAGGGAGGAGTTGCCAAAGCCTCAAAGGAATGCAAAATCTCCCATCGTCAGGAAAGGATAGGTGGCAGAAGATCAGGAGATTCGAGAGTTAGAGCTCCGAAAAAGTTTCCAGGATAAAATGGAAATCTTCGGGAATTCACGAAG
>JZKD02S0123846.1:5960-20999 GCA_000966675.3 Picea glauca
TGGATGAATGAATGAATTTCTCTATGAGTAGATGGAACTATGAATGTTAGGATAAGTTTCAATTGTTTCTTCTCTTATGTCAAGTGGTGCAAGGTGTGCACACAGAACGCAAGGAGTGTGTTGACGGGATCTGTTTCGGTTTCGAAGCTCAGAAGAGATAGCACGAAACTTTCCCTTTTATAGGAGTGTAAAGTGACTGCTGCAAGGTGTGCACAGTCGTCCGCAGGAACTCAAACCTGCATAAGAATATGTTGCAAAGTGTGCATAGAGGAAAAGGAGAACGTCAGGAGGGCGAGAGGAATTTATCTTCGAGAAATCCTTCGGATCTGAGTTCTCGAAATCCCTGAAATACAAAAAGTGTGTGGGAGGTCGAAGCCTTCATGAGACCAAGCTCAAGAGGGATAACATTTTTTATAAGTGTGGACAAGATCCAAGAAATGGACTCCCAGAGTGGAAAGGTCAAAGGGAGGAGTCGTGAGGATTCACGAAGTGTGAACTCGCGAAAGGATCACAGTCATTGATCGAAGAGAGAGCATGGACCGTTGATTCATTTAAAGGGAAGGAGATATTAGCAGTTAGGATATTGGGAGAAGGGAGGTGAGTGGTCCTCCAACTTCGCGAAACACGAAGTCTTGATACACGAAAAGGAGATCAGGACCGTTGGATCGTAGAGATTGTGGACCTTTGATCTGGTGAGCGAAACTCGCAAGTTCAGGTTTCGGAAGGATGAGCAAGCAGACTTCCCAAAACACGAAATCGCAAAGTGCTTGGAAGGTTGGCCCCAGTTCATAGAGAAGGGTCACATCGATGAAGGAGAATAGAGGGGCTAGCATGCGCTAGGATCCTGTCGGGATTTCAGAGTTCAGGAGAGTCGAAGTGACTCACATGCGAAGACCCAATACACCAAATCATAAAATTCCTTTTTAGTTAGGCGAGTGGTCATAGCCATGGTCACAAGAAGGAAGGGGCTTAGCCAAAGAAGAGCTAGCGCCCAATTGACGTGGAAGTTGAACAACGCTCAGGAGAGAACCCGTGAGTCTCATACGACCTACGTATTTGGAGAAAGGACCTGTGTAAGTGGGTTTGGGTTCTAGAAGAGAAACAAAGAGTCGATCTGACTCATTTTCTTGATCGATCCTATACTGGGAGGTCACGCAGCCCTTAGGAGAGAAGGGGGGTCTATGTCAAGTGGTATCAAACAAGAAATGTTTCTTGCAAACAATAGGCAAAGGAGATAAAGGAGACAAAAGAACTCAAAGTTGTACTATGTGTGTGATAGACAGTCAACACAATGCCACCAAGGAGATGAGTGGAACCACATCTAGATAATCGATCTGTGGAAAGGGAGATGCAAGAACTTTGTGCAAGATTAGAGGCGATGGAGGCAGTGCAGAGACGAGAATTTGATACTAGAGACATCGACGATGCAATAGAAGTCAAAGAAGTTGCAGGAGAGGATGTTTCCAAAGAACGCTTTCTGAGAGAAGTTTCTAGATTGGGAGGCAGAGCCAAGATAGAGGTCCCAATGTATGAAGGAAATTTAGATGTTGAAGAGCTGCTAGATTGGATAAGATCCATGGAAATTTTTTTTGACTATGAAGATGTCGATGAAGAGAGAAAGGTGAAACAGTTTGTCACCAGGATAAAAGGTTACGCAACACTGTGGTGGGATGAACTACATCCTGAGAGAAGAAGCAAAGACAATTAGAAGATAAATAATTGGGACAGAATGGTAGCCAGGTTGAAGGCTAAATTCATGCCCAAATATTACCAGATCAATCTGTGCAAGAAGTTGTGGAACCTGAGACAAAAGGGTATGACATTTACGGAGTACACCGAGGAGTTCTATAGGTTGAACATCAGAACTAGAAAAAGAGAAAAAGATGAGGAAAAAGTTGCCAGATATGTAAATGGCCAAAGATATGAAATCCAGGATGAGCTCAGCATGATGTCGGTAAGAACAATGTAGGATGCTTATCAGTTTTCACTGAAGGCAGAGGAGAAGTTAGCCAGGAAACAAATCCAACGAGTAAGAGGTAAAATCCCAACCCCAAATAAAATCAAGGGAGTTACCCATGACAAGGAACATAAGTCTAATGAAGAGATTGAGAAACCACCCAGTCACTCAAAAATCAGAAGAAATTCTTAAGGAAGACAAGGTGGTGGAAGAAGTTATTCTAGAGGAAGAGGAAGAAGAGGAGGAGGAGAAGTAAGATGGTATGCCTATGGAAAGATAGGGAACATGTCTTGGTAATGCCCTGAGAAAAATAAAGGAGGAGGTGAATCTCACATTTCAGAAGCACAGAGAAGAGATATTGAAGTAGAAGGAGCAGAGGATGGATGATCCCTGATGTTGAGGAAGATTCTCTTGAAACTAGAGGCAAAAGTTGAAAATCCAGTGCAGAGGAATAGTCTCTTCAGGACAACTTGCAAGAATAAAGGCAGAGTATGCAAGGTGATAATCGACAGTGGGAGCACTAATAACTTAATATCCACAGAGATAGTGGCCAAATTGGAGCTGGATACAACTGCACATCCAAATCCATACAAAGTCTCATGGTTGCAGAAAGGACACCAGGTAATGGTTACTAAACAATGCTTGGTGAATTTAAGATAGGAGGATATAGAGATGAAATTCTATGTGATGTAATTCCCATGGACGTATGCCATATTTCGTTGGGAGGACCATGGCAGTTTAACATGAATGTCATTCATGATGGGAGGAAGAATACATACACCTTAGAGAAGAATGGTAGTACACACATGTTGTTGCCAATAGAGGAGAAGAAACTGAAAGAGGAAGCCAGCACAAGCATACTTCTCATGAGCAGGAAGGAACTCTTGAAAGAATTCAAGGAAGAATAGGAAATGCAGTTTATTGTGGTGAGTAAACCCAGATTTATCCTTACAAGTACTTCAATGAGTGATTTTCCTGACGAAGTTCAGGAATTGTTGGATAATTTTGCTGACATAGTGGTGGATGAGCTTCCTAACTCATTTCCACCCATCAGAAGTATCATCCATCATATTGATTTGATACCAAGAGCAAGTTTTCCAAACAAAGCGACATACAGGCTGACACCTCGAGAGAATGAGGAGGTAAAGAACCAGGTCCATGAATTGTTAGACAAGGGTTTGGTCAGAGAGAGCTTGAGTCCATGCATAGTACCAAATGTGTTGAGTCCAAAGAAAGATGGAGGATGGATAATGTGTACAGACTCACGAGCCATCAATAAGATCACTATTGGGTATAGGTTTCCTTTACCAAGAATGGATGATTTAATGGATTGTTTAAGTGGAGAAAATTTATTTTCTAAAATAGATTTGAAAAGTGGATATCACCATATTAGAATGAGAGAAGGTGATGAGTGGAAAATAGCCTTTAATACTAATGAAGGTTTGTATGAGTGGTTTTTTATGCCATTTGTCTTAACAAACGCCCTGATTACTTTTATGAGATTGATGAATGAAATACTAAAATATTTCATTGGCAAGTTTGTGGTTCTATATCTAGACGATATATTGATCTTTAGCAGGACTAAAGAGGAGCATTTGAGACATTTGACACTAGTGATGAGGGGACTACAGCAAGAGAAGTTGTTGATAAATCTGAAGAAGTCCTCTTTTATGAAGACAAAACTCATTTACTTAGGTTTTGTGATCTCTTCAAATGAACTGGAGATGGATCTAGAGAAGGTGAAAGCAATCAAATAATGGTCGTCACCAAGGAGTATGTTTGAGTTAAGGAGCTTCCATGGATTAGAAAGCTTCTATAGGAATTTCATCAAAGACTTCAGTGGAATTTGTGCACCAATGATGGATACCGTGAAGAAGAAGCACAAGTATTTTAAATGGATAGAGGAGGCCGAGAGGAGCTTCAATATACTGAAGGAGAAAATAATAGAACGACCAATTCTGGTCTTGCCAAATTTTGAAAAGATATTTTAGGTGAGATGTGATGCAAGTGGAGTTGCAATTGGAGCAATTTTGAACCAGGATAATAGACTTGTTGCCTATTCCAATGAGAAGTTGAATGAGACCAAGAGAAAGTATTCCACATATGATGAGGAGTTTTATGCCATAATTCAAGCCTTGAAGAAGTGGAGACACTACCTTGTCCCACAAGAGTTTGTCTTGTATAGCGATAACCAAGCTTTACAATTTATAACTAGACAGGAAAAATTGAATCAAAGGCATGCAAAATGGGTTGCATTTATGCAGAATTCTAATTTTTTCATAAAACATATTGTTTGGAATGCTAACAAAGTTATTGATGCATTAAGCAGGAGATGTTTGATTCTACAAGAATTTCAGGTGAAGACCTTGGGGTTTGAACACCTTAAGGATATGTATTGCGATGATGCAGATTTCAAGGAAGCATATGAAGCATGTGAAAATCCTATGCTAAGAGACAAAATTTAGTGGGAAGAGTATATGATTGAAGAGGGATTGTTGTTCAAGGGAAATCAGTTGTGCATACCAAAATGATCAATGAGGGATAACCTTTTGAAGGAAAAGCATAGTGGAGGATTGGTTGGACATTTCGGACATGATAAAACGTTTTCATAGTTGAAAAGTTCATACTATTGGACAGGTATGAGAACATAAGTGATAAAGTTTGTGAACAGATGTAGAATCTACCAACATGCAAAAGGAAAAAGACAGAACACTAGATTGTATCAACCATTGCCAATACTAGAGAGGCCTTGGGATGCAATAAGCATGGATTTTTTGTTGGGACTGTCGAGAACGCAAAGAGGATTTGATTCCATATTTGTGGTGGTGGATAGATTTTCAAATATGGCAAACTTTATCCCATGCCAGAAGACCAGTGATGCAACACATGTTACAAATATATTTTTCAAGGAAGTTGTGAGACTTCATGGCCTGCCCAGAAGCATTGTCTCAGACAAAGACACAACGTTTATTGGTCATTTTTGGAGAACACTATGGAAGAAGTTGGGGACAGATTTGTCCTTCAGCCTAGCTTATCACCCTCAGACATATAGACATACTGAGTTGGTAAACAAAATTTTGGTAAAGTTATTGAGGAGTCTGGTCACTGAGCACCATAACTAGTGGGATCATATTCTTCCACAAGCAGAATTCCCATACAATGACTCACCAAACAGGAGCACTGGAAATATCTCATTCCAAATATTGTATGGAATACAACCCATGGGAGTATCTGACTTGAGAGACTTGGAACGGAGTGAGATCAGGAGCGTTGGAGTAGAATGTTTTGCTGCAAAAATGTAGAATCTCCATAGCCAGATCAGAGGACAGTTGCAGAGTTCTAACCAAGAATACAAGTGCAGAGTTGATCAACATCATAGAGAACTTCAATTTGAAGTAGGAGATCAAGTTCTAGCATATCTCAGGAAAGAAAGGTTCCCTAGGGGAACATATAAGAAGTTAAACATGAAGAATATAGGACCATGTAAGATCTTGAGGAAGTTTGATGCAAACTCATATGATATTGAGCTTCTAGATGATGTGGGAATATCACCCATATTCAACGTTTCATACATGTATCCTTACAGGAAAGATGACATAGAGAAATTAGAATATCAAGAGAAGATCCAGTGGGAGAAACAAATTCCTATAGCAGAAAAACCACAGATGGAGAAGATTGTTGATCATAGGATTGACAAGAAGACCAGAAGGAAGAACTATTTTGAATATATGTTCAAGTGGAAGGGCCACCCAATAGAAGATGCTAGTTGGGAAAATGAAGTTGATATCCAGAAGCATGGAAAGTCGGTGCATGAGCTCATGAACAGAAGTCCATGATTTTTTGTCAAGGGAAGTATCATGCAGAAGTATCATTACCAAAAACATGGAGCAGGACCACTCAGCGTCTGGGAATATTTTAGGAATCTCAATGCTGGCAGTTATGGCGAGGCATGCCTGAACTTAGCGTCAGAAGATATTTCGAAGCACGCCTGAAATCAACACCAAAAAATATTCTGAAGCACGCTTGAATGATTACGAGTGAAGTGGGAGTTTCCACTCCTGCTCTAGATTGCGACTAGACTAAGATAGACGTTACGTTAGGTTTTGGAGAAGACAAGTATTCAGGGGAACCCAAAAACCCTCTGAGATAAATAGAGGTTATGTACGCCCAAATGAGGCTAGTTGCAAGTTAGTAGGAGATTTCTGAAATTTAGTTGTTGTTTTTTCCAGTTGTAACCATGTTTACTTTTGAATGAATATAACAGAGGAAAATTGACTCAATGCATAGTGTGGACATTATTTGTAATTATGTGTTATTGTGTTTTCATGGACGAATGAATGAATTTAGTTATGAGTATATGAAACTGTGAATGTTAGGATAAGTTTCATATGTTTCTCTTATCTCGAGTGGTGCAAGGTGTGCACACAGAACACAAGAAGTGTGTTGACGGGATTTGTTTCGATTCCGAAGCTCAGAAGAGATAGCACAAAACTTTCCCCTTTCTAGGAGTGAAAAGTGATTGCTGCAAGTTGTGCACATTCATCTGCAATAACTCAAATCTACATAAGAATATGTTGCAAAGTGTGCACGGCGAAAAAAAAGAACGCTAGGACGGAGAGAGGAATTTCTCTTTGAGAAATCCTTTGATCTGAGTTATCGAAATCCCTGAAACAAAAAGAGTTAGTGGGAATTCGAAGCTCTCACAAGACTAATCTCAGGAGGGATAATGATTTTTATAAGTGTGGACGAGATCCAAGAAACAGACTCGCAGAGTGGAAAGGTCAAAGGGCAGAGTCGAGAGGATTAACGAAGTGCGAACTCGTGAAAGGATCACAGTCGTTGATCAAAGAGAGAGTGTGGAATGTTGATTCATTTCAAGGGAAGGAGATATCGAGAGTTTGGATTTTGGGAGAAGGGAGGTGAGCAGTCCTCCAATGATCCAGAATCGGATCCAGGAGCCTGACAGAGCTCAAAAAGGCTAAAAAATGAAAGTCCTCAAAATCAGACGAAACCAATTCCATTGCATCCGTCTCATTCTCCCGATTTCGACCATATATTTACTTCGTGAAACGGGCTTCGTATGCGAAATATATCGCATTCTGATCGAAAACCCAAATAGGCAAAAAAAAGGGTTTGACTATACAGTATGTACAGCTAACGTGGCAGCATCTAGATATGACACGAGGTAGGTGACGCTGCATATGGAAATTTATTTAGACCATTCAAAGGGTGACATGTGTCACCACTATAAGGGTGACACATGGCATGGGCTTGCATGGCAGTTACAGTGGCACGCTGATGTGGCGGTACGGTTGTTGACTGGGCATGACTGGGCAGACACCTCGGCAGACATGTGGGTGAATCAATATTTGACACATGGTGTCATTCTCGGTGAATGGAGAAGTGCCACATGGTCCAGTCATGGGCTGCCACATGGCACCCTGTGGTTGGCTTTCGGGTTATGAAAATTTTTGGGGTCTCCACCAAAGTCGAACCCCGGACCTCCACTGGGCTATGGACTGGCAGGACCGGGATAACCACCCACTCCACTGTTGGTTCTTAACAATGATATGATAAATAAAATATTTAAGTTAGAACATGCACTACTTTGGTGAAGGATAGGGCTGGGGCTAAGCCCCAGCCCCAGTCATGACCCTTTTTGCACATAACCATACGACCACGACCATGGGATTGGGGGTGTATGCAGATAGGGCCCAACCCTTGGTTCTCGGGCAATCCCATATGATCAGGACCTGTCCAGCAAAAGAGCGTGGGGGTTATATATTGTTAGTCATGGTCCTATCCACGCGCCATAAGACTAGGAGCCAGCTCGGACATAGGGGGGCTAGCGCACCATGGGTATAACGCCTGGCCACATGGAGGCACCTAAGTGACTAAGGGTGCGGAGAAAAGGGGGTTGCGCCCTATATTTAAATTTATTTGGGTTTTTAAAACTATAACAAATGGATTTTTAATTAATTTTGCCTGTAATTAATGGATTTTATCCATTATTGGGAGATTTTGAGCCCTATTTGAGCCCAGATTTTCGGAGGAAGTTGGGGATGGATAAACAACTTCATATATATAAAAAACAGGCCTATTTGAGGCCATAGAGGACAGTCAAATAAGATTTATTCTGGAGGGAAGCCATGCCAAAGCCATTTTTATACAGGGAAGTTGTTGAGGAGGAGATGCTTGCAGACCATTTCTGGGAGCTCTGATCATCCGTTTTGCATGTCGTTTCTTCTGTTGGGTTCTAGAGATCTGGAAGAACATGACCAGATCAGTATTGTATCCTAATGTCACTATTGCAATGAACTTTTTGAGCTTTGAACAGAAATAAAGAAGCCTCCCCCACTAAGACAAAGGCCCGAAGAGGTAGGCAATTTTGTGTCGAACTCCATCATCACTTCTTTTGTTATGGTTTGTTGTTCTTATTGCTTCAGTTCAGATCTGTATTATGTATTATGGTTGTGATATATTCTCTCATCTTCATCCTCTTTCATTCAACTTCATAAATGGTTAATTAACACATGCAATTAATAACTCAACCACAGTCATTAAAAGATCTTTTCGGATCAAGTGGTATCAGAGCTAGTTGACGTTTGGATTTACGTTTTGCATGTTAACCGGGGAAAAGCTACAGCGTGGTGAAGGTGAGCTTGTTGCAGAGAATCCATTAATTGGATTGAGAAAGAGAGCTTCTCACAACGAGAAGATGGCATTGGAAGAAGGGCTTTCTCAGGATGAGAAAGAGTTCTGGAAAACTTTCCTTGCTATGTCGAAGATGGTGAAAGTTTTGTACGAGGATTACTTGGAACGAAAGAGACCAGTTTTGGGTGAATATTCAAAGGAAAAAAGTGAAGAGGAAGAGGATCATCCTTAGATTCCTCCTTCACCTCCATCATCACCTCCTTCTTCTCCTTCTTCTTCAAGTTCAAGTTCTAAATCTAATGCAAAGAAAGATGTTAATAAGCATAAGAATGAAATGCCATTGTTAAAAATTGAAGTTAAATTTGAGTTACCCATATATGATGGTGAAGTAAATGCAAAGAAACTTGACAATTGGATCAGGCAGATGGAGGTTTACCGCAGTGTGCAACAGATCAATGATGAGTCCACACAAATCAAGTTGGCATCTTTGAGACTTGAAGGTACATCTCTCATCTGGTGGCAAAGCAAGTTGAAAAATGGAATGCAACAAGTGGGTAATGTATTTCCATCATGGAAAAGATTCATTTATGCACTTAGGAAACAATTCTATCCTTTGGGTTATAAAGAAAAAACATTAATTGAATGACAATCTTTAAAACTAAGAAAAGGACAAACAGTGCAAGAGTATACTGATGGCTTTCGAAAAATGGCATTGATGTTAGATATCCCTTTACAAACACAAGAAACTCTTATGAAGTATATAGGAGGTTTACCTGCACATATTAGAAACATGAAAATTCATGTTTGGACCCACTAACCTTGATGAGGTTTTTGTTCAAGCTACATATATTGAATCAGGAAAAGCAGGTGTGTCATGGGAATCATCGTCTTCAAGGAAAGAGGACAAGAGGAAATGGCATGGAAAGAATTCAAATGGAGTGACGAGGAAGGAAGGGAATCCCTCTGGCAAGCATTGCAAGAAAGAGGGACATGATGAGGACAAATGTTGGCAGTTGCATCCCGAGAAGAGGCCAAAGTGGTTCAAAGAAAAGAAGGGAATGCAAACAGTGGCAGTGACAACAAAACCCACAAACTTTGGATCGGATTCAGGTGATGAATCAAAGATCTCATTGGTTGGTATGACAGGTAAAATTGGTGAAGGCATTGATTGTAGAAGAAACTTGTTTCATATAAGGGTAATCATGCGACACACTAAGATAGACACATTAATTGACAGTGGATCTCAATCTAATCTAATCTCAGAAGAATTGGTTAAGAAATTGGGGTTAAAAACATAAGTACATCATAAGCCTTACACACTTAAATGGATAAGCAATCATCATCAAATGCACATAAAAAATGAGTGCACAGTCAAATTTGCAATTTCATCTAAGTATGTGGACGAAGTAACATGTGATTTAGTGTCGTTAAGAGAATGTGGAATGGTCTTAGGTAGTCCATATTTATATGATCATAAGGCAATCTTCTACAGGACAAAGAATCAATATCAATTAAACAAAGCGGTTCAAGATTATGTGGTTCATTCTCATCATGTTAAGTCAAATAAAACACTTCAAACAATGGAACAATTAAAGAAGGCAGTGCAAGAAAGCAACAAACCAATAATTGTTTCAAATGAACTAATCGATCTTAAGAAAGAACAAGAAATGATTGTTGAATGGAAAATCAATCATAAGTTGCTTCAAGATAAGCTCATGTCGTGCAAATATTACAAGTATATTAACTCATTTGCAGTCATCTTGTTGATGCTATCATTAGTAATGTTGTCTACATGGATGATAGTGGCTTCAGTAAGATGTAACAGGGTTCAAATGGCTAACAATATGTTGTTAGTTGTCATGATTGTGTTACAGTTGATCTTGATGAGACAGGTGCACAGGACAGAGTTCAGAGACATAGGAAAAGCCGGGTGGCCTATCCCGAGCTTGTTGACTGGCCAGTAACCTTTTGGGGACCAAAAGGTCCTTTAGTTGGGAGGTGTGATATAGAATCGGATCCAAGAGCCTGACAGGGCTAAAAAAGTCTCAAAAATGAAAGTGCTTGGAATCAGACGAAAATAATTCCATTGTGTCTGTCTCATTCTCCCGATTCCAACCATATATTTACTTTGTCAAATGAGCTTTGTATGCGAAAGATATCGCATTCTGATCGAAAACCCAAATAGACAAAAGAAAAGGGTTTGACTGTACAGTCCGTACAACTGACATGGAAGCATCTGGAGATGACACGTGGTAGGTGACGGGGTGTACGACAGGTGATTTAGACCAGTCAAAGGGTGACATGTGTCACCAATGTAAGGGTGACACATGGCACAGGCTTACGTGGCAGTTACAGTGACACGTTGACGTGGCGGTACTATTGCTGATTGGGCATGACTGTGCAGACACCTCGAAAGACACGTGGGCGAATCAACGTTTGAAACATGGTGTCATTCTCAGATAATGGAGAAGTGCCACGTGGTCTAGTCATGGGCTGCCACATGGCACCCTATGATTGGCTTTCGGGTTATGCAAAATTTTGGGGTCTCCACTAGAGTCGAACCCCCGACCTCCATCGGGCTACGGACTGGCGGGACCAGGCTAACCACCCACTCCACTGTTGGTTCTTAACAATGATATGATAAATAAAATATTTAAGTTAGAACATGCGCTACTTTGGTGAAGGATAGGGTTGGGGCTAAGCCCCAACCCTAGTCACAACCCTTTTTGCACAACCAATTCTTATGAGATTAGATTAGATTGAGATCCACCGTCAATTAATGTGTCTATATTAGTGTGTCACATGATTACCCTTATATGAAACAAGTTGCTTCTACTACATGGCAGTTACAGTGGCACGCTGATGTGGCGGTACGATTGCTGACTGGGCATGACTAAGCAGACACCTCGGCAGACATGTGGGAAAATCAACATTTGACACATGGCATCGTTCTCAATGAATGGAGAAGTGCCACATGGTCCAGTCATGTTCTTCCACGTGGCACCCTGTGGTTCGCTTTTGGGTTATGCAAAATTTTGGGGTCTCCACCAGAGTCGAACCCCCAACCTCCACTGGGCTATGGACTGGCAGGACCGGGCTAACCACCCACTCCATTGTTGTTTCTTAACAATGATATGATAAATAAAATATTTAAGTTAGAACAGGTGCTACTTTGGTGAAGGATAGGACTAGGGCTAAGCCCCAGCCCCGGTCACAACCATTTTTGCACATAACCATACGACCATGACCACGGGATTGGGGGTGTATGCGAATAGGGCCCAGCCCTTGGTTCTCGGGTGATCCCATATGATCAGGACCTGTCTACCAAAAGAGTACGGGGGTTATATATTGTTAGCCACGGTCCTATCCATGCGCCATAAGACCAGGAGCCATCTCGGACACAGGGGGGCTAGTGCACCATGGGGATAGTGCCTGGCCACATGGAGGTGCCTAAGTGACCAGGGGCACAAAGAAAAGGGGGTTGTGCCCTATATTTAAATTTATTTGGGTTTTTAAAACTATAACAAATGGATTTTTAATTAATTTTGCCTGTAATTAATGGATTTTATCCATTATTGGGAGATTTTGAGCCCTATTTGAGCCCATATTTTGGGAGGAAGTTGGGGATGGATAACAAAATTCAGATCTATAAAAACCAGGCCTATTTGAGGCCATAAGGGAAAATCAGAGCAGAGTTGTGATGGAGGGAAGCCAAGCCAAAGCCATTTTTATACAGGGAAGCTGTTGAGGAGGAGACGCTTGTGGGCCATTTTTGGGAGCTTCGGTCATCCATTTTGCGTGTCGTTTCTTCTGATGGGTTCTAGAGATCTAGAAGAACATGAATAGATTAGTATTGTAGCCTAATGGTACTGCCGCGATGTACTTTTTGAGCTTTGAACAGAAATAAAGAAGCCTCCCCCACTAAGACAAAGGCCCGGAGACGTAGGCAATTTTGTGACAAACTCCGTTATCACTTCTCTTGTTATGGTTTGCTATTCTTATTGCTTCAGTTCAGATTTGTATTATGTATTATGGCTGTGATATATTCTCTCATCTTCATCCTCTTTCATTCATCTTCATAAATGGTTAATTAACACATGCAATTAATAACTCAACCACAATCATTAAAAGATCTTTCCGGATCATCCAACTTCGTGAAACATGAATTATCGATACGCGAAAAGGAGATGAGGACCGTTGGATCACAGATATTGTGGACCGTTGATCTAGTGAGTGGAACTCGCAAGTTCGAGTTTCAGAAGGATGAGCAAGCGAACTTCGCGAAATGTGAAATCATGAAGCGCTCGAAAGGTTTGCCCAGGTCATAGAGAAGGGTCACTTTGATAAAGGATAATAGAGGGGCGAGCATGTGCTAGGCTCCTATTAGGATTTCGGAGGTCGGGAGAGTTGAGATGAATCACATGCAAAGACTCTATATGAGAAATCACAAAATGCCTTTTGAGTTGGGCTTGTGATCATATTCATGGTCACAAGAAGGAAGGGGCTTAGCCAGAGAAGAGGTACCGCTCAATTGACGTGGAAGTTGAACAACGCTCAAGAGAGAACCTGCGGGTCTCATACGACCTACGTAGTTGGAGAAAGGACCTATGTAAGTGGGTTTGGGGTCTAGCAGAGACCCAAAGAGTCGATCTGACTTAGTTTATTGATCTATCCTACACCGGGAGGTCGTGCATACCTTAGGAGAGAAGGGGGGTATGCGTCAGATATGGAGAAGAGACAAATTCATCTTAATCTAGAAAAGTACATCAGAAATAGTCTTAAGAAATTTGAAATGGAAACTTGTAAACCAATTAGTACTCCAATGGAAGTAGGTAAGAAACTTTCACTAGAAATGTGTCCCAAAACACAACAAGAAGAAAATTATATGCTTAATGTTCCATATCAGAATGTTTTTGGGAGCCCAATGTATGCAATGGTTTCTACCAGACCTGACATTACATATGTTGTAATCACTCTGAGCCAATTTTCCAACAATCCTGAACCACAACATTGGTTAGTAGTTAAGAGAAATTTCATATATCTTCAAGGTACAAAAAACCATGGAATTACATTTAGTGGGAGTTCAGAAACATCTTTCCAGCTTACATGTTATTGTGATGCAGATTGGGCATGGGACATTGATAGCAAAAGATCAACTATAGGATTCTATTTTATCCATAGTGGAGGTGCATTTTCATGGACAAGCAAGAAACAACCCATTGTTTCCCTCTCCAGTGCAGAAGCAAAATATATAGCAGTATGTCAAGCAACAAAATAAATTATTTGGTTAAGAATATTACTGGAAGACATTGAAGTTAATCAGGCTCAACCAACACTATTAAAATGTGATAGTCAAAGTTGCATAGCCATGACCAAGAATTTGAACTATCATGGGAAGGTCAAACATATAGTGATACAATATCATTTCATCTGTGAGCAAATTGTAAAGAACATTGTACAAATGGATTATTGTACCTCTGAATTGATGGTGGCTGATGCATTGACAAAAGCATTACCAAGGATCAAGTTTGTGTTTTGCAAAGAAGGATTCAATGTAATACAACCTAATTGAAATATTTGGCTAAGTGGGAGTTTCATAAGTAGGATAATAGTAGTCAAATATTTAAGGGTATTAATTAGAAATTAGGATTTTTTCTTAATAACTTGACAACACATCATATGGGGACAACCACATGTTGGATTAATTAGAGGGGGGGGTGAATCAGTAATAGAAAAATTTAATCCTTTTTAACCGTATAATCCAAGTGGTATATCAATGAAGCATTATCATCCAATAACTGCAGAGTAAATAAGCAATGAACAAATGAACAAACATGCACATAAACAATACACCAATGCTTTATGTGGAAACCCAAATCGGGAGAAAACCACATAATTCTTTTTCTTATATGTCTTGAAGGATTACATTCATTGGAAGCACCAACTTCCTTTTTTTTCTAGCTGCAACTGGAAGGAGGCTCCAACTCCCTAGTTTCTCAGGCTACAACCCGAGGAAGCTCCAACTCCCCAATTCTTTGGCTACAACCAGAAGGAGGCTACAACCCCATATTTTCTTCGTCTACAACCGGAAGGTGGCTACAACCACCTGTCCTTGCCCCGTCCTGCCACCATGAAGTAGAAGTAGAATGATGGAATCACTGTCAACCTGTCACTGTGAGATATTCCATTGTAAACCTATACCAATAAATCTGAACCATGCATCAACCATGCATCAACCTGTACCTCAACCTGTAATCAACCAGTACCATAAACAAGTGCATCAACCATGCACCAACCTGTACCAAATAACCTATAATAAACCTGTACCATAAACAAGTGCATCCAACCATGTACCAATTATGTACCAATCATGTGTCAACTACTCATCAATATGTACCAACATCATCAACTATACACCTCATGTATGT
>JZKD02S0123846.1:22047-35531 GCA_000966675.3 Picea glauca
AATTATAGTACACTCATCACTTCACTTTATTATTTACCTTTTAAAATCCCTTAAACCACTTTGACTACTTTGACCTTTTGGGGCTTCTAGATGACATGTGAGAGTCCTCCAAGTTCGTAAGACCATAACTCTCAAACCGTGAGGAGTTATGTGATGTTCCACATACCACCATAAATGGAGTGACATGTACTATCCATATAGAATAGTATTTTCTAAAAATATATCATAACTCATACCGTTACCCATCAAACAAACTTGGGTCCATTACCCAAACCTGTGGTCTCCAACTTCTCATGGCCACAACTCTCTCACCGTGAGGAGTTATGTGACGTTATACATACCACCAGAAATGGAATGACAAGAGATACACATCTAGGATGGTTTCCCTGACAAATTCAATGCCCTTCATCTCATTATTCCACAATTAAGCATGGGTTCTCTTACTCCGCAAAGCGTCTTCCCGTGAGGGCTTTCACCATAAGGGGACCACTTTGGAGTTCATCCATCTTTACTTCTTATCAACCACGACAGGAAAATTATGAGTCATCTTTACATCAAACAATCTTGGGTCCATTACCCAAACCTTTGTGATGTGGGGCTTTCTTCAAGGGTTGACATCAATGACAACCAACCTTAATCAACAACACATGTACATGTGTTGTTAGAGAAGTCTAGTTGTTAATAGTAAGTTAAATATAGGGTAGTTTGAGTTTGATTTTAATTATAACTATTTTCCTCGTTCCCTTTATCTTGTTTTGTTTTATTAGAAAACAGATGATGAATACAAGTTTTGTGAAATATAGTTTGCTAAAGGTTCTGCAAATACTTTGTTTTATGTGTAATTGTTTCCCCTGTTTCAGATTCTTGTTTTCAGTTTCAATATCCACCTTCTCCATGATGTCTCTATATATCCCTAATAACCTGCAAGAAAACATACGAATATTGTAAGCTCTAGATGAGCTAAAAGACTGGAATGCAATTGATCTACACACATCCAGAAATATATAGCTACAACAGAAACAACAATCAACGGTAATAGGATCAAAAATTTACAAATTCTCCATTAATGTAGTGAAAACTATACAAACTCTCCATTGATGCAAAGGATTTTGGTTTGTAATAGTCAATTCTTATGGACATAAATTTTCTCCAAATTGGCACGAAAGCCATACATTGTACAAGAAATATCGAAGATCGAAGATAGAGAAAAGAATACTTAAAAAGAATAATAGCGTACCTTATCAATCGACAATGGTGCTCCATATTTACTTTGCAGAATCTAATATGGCGGTGGGGGAGGAGACTTGTAAGAGTATGAATGTGTAGGTGGTGAATGATAGATAGGTGGTTTGGAATGGGGAGGGGAGAACATAGGTACTTCTTTGGGGGGAGTAGGACTTACAACATGGTTGGGGGAGGAGGTGATTTATATCTGTGTGGTTTTTCTAGTGGAGATGGAGTATCTTTTGGTGGTTTGGTCATTGGAGAAGGTTTGAGATGGGGAGGAAGAGGAGTTGGCCATGATTTTGGTGGTGAAGGAGGAGGAAGGGGCCTTTGAACTGGTGGAGGCTTGGCATATGGAGCATGAATCGATTTTGGCGGAGAAATCTCCACCTTCGGAGGAGGTGAAGATTTGTACTTGTAAGGAGGAGAAACACCACCTTAAGAGGAGGTTTGTTATGCATGGGAAGTGGTTTCTCCACTACTGGGAGATTGGGGACGGGTGCAGGTGTAGTGGGTGGCTTATAATGGACTAGAGATGTAACTTGAGATGTGTTAAATATAATGTAACCTCAACAGGCTGACTGTACAGTGCCAGCTATCCTGGCCAGCTGTACTTTCTATTCTTTATTTGCTTGAGCCTATTTAGCTTAGCTATTTCCCCTTGCATAAAAACTCCTTCATGATATTATTCATGTACTCGTTTTGTACTCTCCTTCTTATATTCTAATATACTATTTTTTGTTCTATTCTTTCTCTCTGCATTTCTTTCTTCACAATTTATCATGGTATCAGAGCTACAGAAGTAAGCTTCTTCACATAGGCTGGAGAGTAACACGATCCTCAAATAGCGCAGAGCTTCACGGATCTTGAGAGCATTCGACACAGACTTTTCACAAGGCTTGGAGAGTTGTTCATCATACTCTTGAAAGATCCTCGCAAGAAACTTCCACGAGGAAGAAAACCGTCATACGCTCAAAGATCAGCGTAAGAAGCTCACGTGCCAAAGAAGAGCGTTCAACACTCGAAAGATCGAGGAAGAAGAGAGTGCAGAAGAAGAAACTTTAAATATTCTTATAATTTTCAAGAATCATCAAAGAATTCACGAAGAAGAGCTTTAGAAGCCAGAAACATTGAAGATTTCATGAAATTCGTTCAAATTTGTGAAAGATTGCTGCAGAAGGTAGCATCGTTTAAATCTTTTTGGAAATCGCTCAAATCTGTTAAAGATTGCAGCAGACAACGCCAAGCTTCAAAGAATCCGTGTATTTATTTCAAATCTTTGAAAGATTCACGAATCCTTCTTCCACAGGAGCAAAGAACGCACTCATGTGCAAAGAACAACCATTGAGGCCATAAGATTCGTCCAGGGAACAGATCCAGAGAGGGAAACCAGTTCAGAAGGGACAAAGAGAGCATGGGAAAGATGAAAGAATTTCAACCGTTAGATCTTGTGCAAAGGACCGACAGTTGTTGGATCAGTGAGAAAGTGCACGAGGTTTAGTCCTCTCGAGTGCACAGGAGAAATTTCAACTTGTGAAGTCCCGAAATCCCGAAATCATCTGGACCATACATCAAGAAACACGTGGCGAGATCTCGACATTTCGCTGACTCGCAAGGTGTAAAGGTCATAAGACAACCGTGAGAATTTGCGAATTGCGAAATCACGAGTTATTATGGACCGTTGGAATGCAAAAGATCATGAGTCGTCGATCTTATCCCATCGCAAAATCGGGAATCAGGAGTTGGATGAGCGAAGGAGACTGCTCTCCAAAAATCTGATACGCGACATCCCGACATCACAAATCATGAAATCCCGAGAGGATTGTGAGTCGTCCATCTCAGAGGACAAGTGGCATCAGATCCAAGTGCCATCATTTCGTCATTTCGGAGTTTGGGATATCGGAGGTCTAGTTGACGAAAGGTCACGACACTCCACGGTGAAAGTCCCGAAATCTTGAAAAGATCACAGCCATCCATTCGTTCAGACACGTGGCAGAGATCGAGGAAACCATTGGCATCTCGGCTATCGGGGTTTCAAGTTGACAGAGGATTTGGAGTCGCAAATCGTGAAATCATGAAATGACAAGGACCGTCCATCTTGAGGGGACGTGTGGAAACAATCTACTTCCTCGAGGAAAATACCGCAAGGAAAGGCCATCAGCATTTCGGGAATTGGTTTTTCGGGAGTCGAGAGACCAAGAGATCACGTGTCTGAGTCGCGAAACCCCAAAAGGGACTGCGGTCATATCAGGAGAGGTCATGTGGACCAGAGGTTTATCCCAAGGGGCTAACTGAAGTTAACATCGTTTCAACAAATCAACATTTCGGAGTTCGCGGTTTGGGAAACTCTGGGACAAGAGTTCTAAACTCGCGAAATAACGAATCGCGAAATCCCAAAGGGATATGAACTGTCAGATCACAGGAAGATCTGGACCGTTGATCGACGTTTCGGCGATCGAAAGCTGGAGAGACAAGAATTCAGAGGACTCGTCTAACGAAGTCCCGAGGTCAAATCTCGCGAAGCCAAAAACTCGCAAAATCTTGAACATAGAGTTCTGAAGTCATTGCAAATTACACGCAGGAGATAAGTAAGTAAGAATTTTTTTTCTATTTTTGTTCAAATTTAAAAATATATATATATATATATATGGCGTCGTCTAGCAATTTAGGACCAACTCGGGGTCTGATTCTTCTTGGAAAGAACTACGAGTTCTGGTCTCTTCAGATGAGATTTTTCTTGCAAGCACAAGAGTGATGGGATCCAGTGGATCTTGGATATGTGTAACCAGATCCAGCAGCCCTTTCTACTATGACAAATCTGCAGAGAATTTCTCAAGCAACACAGAGGAACAAAGAAAATAAAGCTAAATTTTGCATTCAAAATTCTGTGGATGACTCGATTTTCTCAAAAATTACAGGCGTTGGTACTTCCAAACATGCCTGGGATATTCTTAAATCAGCCTACCAAGGCAATGACAGGGTCAAAACAGTCAAACTGTAGAGCTTGAGGACACAATTCGAGACTTTAAGAATGATAGAGTCCGAAAATGTGGATTAGTTCATGACCAGAGTCATGGGCATCGTGAACCAGATCATATTGATTGGTGAAACCATCACTGATCAATGCATTGTTGAGAAAATCCTCAGAATTTTACCAAAGAAATTTGAAATGGTTGTAACAGCAATCCTTGAATCCAAGGATCTGTCATGTTTTTCAACAGATGAACTAATTGGTTCTCTGGTGACACATGAGACCAAACTTCATCTCACAAATGAGTCAATCTCCAATGCTTTCAAAACTCAATTCTCCTTTAGCATAGGGAGAGGCAGAGGAAGAAGCAGAGGTCACCAAGGAAGAGGGACCAATCCCAGTAACCCTCACTCCAGTGGAGGTAATAGACAATAGTATCTGAATCAAAATTTCCAAGGTCAAAGACAACAACAACAAAATCAACATCAGAATTTCTAGCCTCAAAGAGTCAGAGGGAGAAGATCAAATGAGAAATCAAGCATTCAATGCTATTACTGCAAAAAGTATGGGCACTATGAATCTGAATGCAGGAAGAAGAAAGAAGATCAGCTCTCAGGCAGAGCACATATGTCAAATCACATGGGAGAAAACTCAAAAGGTATGTTTCTTTCGTGTCACAACACTGAACAACAACCTAAAGATCTCTGGTTGTTGGATAGTGGATGCAACAATCAGATGACAGGTAACAAAGAATTACTCTCATGGATTAATTCTTCAATCTCATCTGATATTACACTTGGAAATGATTACTTAGTCAAAGTTCAAGGAAAAGGAACTGTTCCTATTCTTACTAAATAGAATGTCAAGAAAGACATAAACAATGTCTATCATGTTCCAGATTTGAAACATAATTTGTTAAGTGTAGGACAACTCATTGAACATGGCTATAAAGTACTTTTTGAGGGAGCATCTTTCAAAATATATGACAAAAACCCCAGCAGAAAATTGATTTCTGAAGTCCATATGACTCTGAATAGGATGTTTCCCCTTACACTCAGAACTACAAATCTAATTCAACCATATGCACAGAGTGCATCTACCCTAAATGAAACAATGGTTTGGCATACAAGATTTGGACATCTACCATTTCCGAGTCTAAGTCTTCTTCAAAAGAACTCCATGGTCAAAGGTCTTCCTATATTTAAAGAGCAAATTCCCCCATGTGAGTCTTGCATACTTGGAAAACATAAGAGAACTAGTTTTCCACAATGATCAAATCAAGCCAAACAACATCTTGAACTTGTTCACACTGACCTATTTGGACCAATGCAAACAGAGTCCATAGGTGGCAGCTTTTATTTTCTAACGTTTATTGATGATTTTAGCAGAAAAATATGGATCTATTTTCTCAGACACAAGTCTGAAACTTTTGCAAAATTCAAAGAATTCAAGGCAGAAGCTGAAAAACAGAGTGGCAAATATCTCAAAGCACTCAGGTTAGATGGAGGAGGAGAATACAACTCCAGAGAATTTGCAGATTTCTGCAATTCACAAGGCATTATTATGCAAACAACAACCAGGTGTACTCCACAACAGAATGGAGTGGCTGAAAGGAAAAATAAGACAATAATGAATATGGCAAGAACACTTCTCAAAGAGAAAAGTTTGTCAAATAGGTGTTGGGCTGAAGCAGTAGCATGCTCAGTTTATCTCTTGAATAGATCTCCAACCACAAGTCTAAATATGAAAGTTCCCCAAGAAGCATGGAGTGGGACAAAGCTCAATGTTGCGCATCTAAGGACATTCGGATGCATAGCATACGCTCACATACCTTCCGAATTAAGGAAGAAACTTGATGACAGAAGTGAGAAATGTATTTTCACTGGATATAGTGAAACATCTAAAGCTTACAGGCTTTACAATCCAATCACCAAGAAATTAATTCTCAGTAGAGATGCAAAATTTCTAAAAAATCAATTCTGGAATGAATCAGAAAATCAGCAAATGGACAGTCAAAATCCATTGCTACCAATTTCTGAAAACGTAGAAAATTTAGGACAGCAAGTACCTCAAACTATTCTTCCAAAATTGCAGGTACAAAGACAACTTGAAAATTCTCAGGATAACTCAACTTCCAGCAGAGAATCATTCTCTGAACCACAAAATTAGAGAACTTGAAGTTTGAGAGAAATCCATCAGTAGTTGGATGACTTTGAACAACACAACCTTTTTACTTTAATGTCATGTCAACCTACATATTTTAAGTAAGAAGTTAAGGAGCCACATTGGGTTCAAGCCATGAACCAAGAAATTGACTCCATTGAGAAGAACAAGACATGGGATCTTGTTGATTTGCCAAGTCACAAGAAGAGTATTGGTGTCAAGTGGGTTTACAAAACTAAACTCAATGAAAAAGGGCAGATCGAAAAACACAAGGCAAGACTTGTTGCTAAAGGATTCTCAGAACAACCTGGTACTGATTATGCTGAAACTTTTGCTCCAGTAGCAAGATTAGACACTGTAAGGACTCTATTAGCCATAGCAGCCCAACACAAATGGCAAGTCTACCAGATGGATGTCAAGTCAGCATTCCTGAATGGTCTTTTAGAAGAAGAATTTTATGTCGATCAACCACCTGGATTTGATGTCCAAGAGCAGCTAGCCAAAGTATATCAGCTGAAGAAAGCCTTGTATGGCTTAAAGCAAGCTCTAAGAGCTTGGTACAACAGAATTGACACTTATCTGATCAAAAGTGGTTTCAGCAGAAGTCAAAATGAGCCAAATCTTTACACCAAAACATATCAACATGGTAAAATTTTGATTGTATGTTTATATGTTGATGACATGATCTATACAGGAAATCTTGAGTTAACAGATTTCAAACATGCAATGCAATCTGAGTTTGAGATGACAGATATTGGAATAATGAAATATTTTTTAGGGATTGAGGTTAATCAATCAACCAAAATCATTTTTGTCTATCAGCAAAAGTATGCAACAGACATCATCAAAAGATTTCGCATGGAAGGATGCAATCCAGCAGAAACCCCTATACCCCTAGGAACAAAATTGAGAAGGAATGATGAAGGTCCTACAGTGGACTCTACCCTGTACAAAATTTTAGTAGGCAGTTTGTTGTATCTTATAGCAACTAGGCCTGACATTATGTATGCAACCAGCCTTATTTCCAGATTCATGGAATCTCCCAAATATTCTCATTGGAAAATGGCGAAACGAATTCTGAGATATGTTGCAGGAACTCTCAATTTTGGCTTATGGTACACTAAATCTGATAGTAATCAACTTTCTGGTTACACAGACAGTGATTTTGCAGGCAACCTAGATGATAGGAAAAGCACATCTGGACATGTTCTTCACCTGGGCTCGAACCTAATCTCATGGGCATCAAAGAAGCATCCAATTGCTTCAATATCTTCTGCAGAGGCATAGTATGTCGCAGCTACCTTAGCTTCCTGTCAAGTTGTGTGGCTGAGAAGAATATTGAAAGATATGTCACATACAGAAAATGATCCAACTCCTATTTTCTGTGACAATACTTCAACAATTGCTCTATCCAAAAATCATGTGTTTCACAAGAAAAGAAAACACATTGACACTCGTTTTCATTTTATACGCGAGCTAGTCAATAATGGTGATATTGTACTACAATTCTATGGTTCTCGAGATCAACTTGCTGATATCTTTACAAAACCACTAAGAAAATCGGTTTTTGATTTTCAGAGACAACACTTAGGCATAATCAGTGTTGATATTTGTAACTGTTGAGTTTAAGAGGGAGTGTTAAATATAATGTAACCTCAACAGGCTGACTGTACACTGTCAGTTGTCCTAGCCAACTGTACTTTCTATTCTTGATTTGCTTGAGCCTATTTAGCTCAGCTATTTCCCTTTGCATAACAACTCCTTCATGATCTTCTTCATGTACTCGTTTTGTACTCTTCTTCTTATATTCTAATATACTATTTTTTGTTCTATTCTTTCTCTCTGCATTTCTTGCTTCACAATTTATCAAGATGGAAGAGGAGGTGATTTATAATTGTAAGTCTTCGGAGGTGGGGACTTATAGTATGAGGCAACTGACGGATTTGGAAAATAAATGCAGCTAACAATCAAAACCAACAATAACTTGCAAATGAAAGACATCCCTGCAAGTACAATCATCTTCTGTGCGACGGTAGAGAACTCCAAAAGCCAAAATTGGGTCATATAAGATGGATATAGATGATTTGTATTTACAACAATCTCCGGATGTAGAGTGGTTGTTGGTATTATTCTAGAGTGGTTATGCCTCTCAATTACATTGTTTTCCCTTTAAAAACTAATTTCGAAAACTTTTAACAAGAAGTTGTTTGCTTCACGTAAGTATCATTTGAATCTCAATTATAGATCTTTCTATAGTCGACCTATTCTTTTACCCAGCCAAATAATCTATTCTATAGGGCTACGTGAAAAAAATAAATTGTTCCTTATGATTCTTATTGTTATTCTTGAAATATTCAAATGTGATCGGAAAATAGTTTCATGTGCAGCTATCAAAACGTAAGAGAATGAAATGACATTTGTTAGTAAAAAATATTACCACTCGGTACTGTAAAAATATTTTTATCTTAATTATTAATACTTAGGAATATATTTGGATTATCTCTCAGTATTAGCAAAGAAATACTTATTTTGTTTTATTATCTAAGGTAAAAAACTATTGGTTGATAACATTTTTATATATCTTTTAGATGATAGGTTAAATTTCAATTAAATTAATATTTGATTTTATATATGGAATTAAAATTAAATCTTAACTATATTAAATATAATGTTGGCAATGACCACAAAGCATATAATTATATTAAAGATAGTGTTGGAAATTGTAAGGCCTTAGGGAGCTTAGCTTGGGCGTGCCCACTTCCAAAATAGACCAAATTGGACACGCAAGATGATCAGTACAAATGAAGAGACAAAAATATTCATATAGTAGGGAGTTGTGTTTACTTGGGTGCGCGACGTGCCAAGTAATAACTTCACTCAAGGTTCCTTGCGCTGAAAGTCCAACGACAAACTGTTTGATAAAGAGTTGAGGGAAAGACTTGGGTGCTCTATCGACGAATCGAAAATCGACTAAGGCATAGGAGGCACACTTAGGAAAGTTGGATTGAATCACCTAATGGGCGCATGCACCCAAGATGACAAGTTGATTCGATGGATGGGGTGCGCCAGCATGAGGCAGGCATCAATACTAAGAGGCATGACAGTTGACGAGTGCATGGGTTCATTTTTGCAACCAGGTTCGTGAAGGGGCGGGACAATTCATTTGGACATGGGTTCGTATAGTGTCCTTCATCTAGAACCCCTTTGTAATTGTACATAAATGCTAGTGAGTCAAATATCCATTAATTGTAAATGTAATAAACGTTTAGGCTCGTGAGCCAAGGACACCTAGTTATGGTGTTGCACAGATCTGAACAAGTGCATGAAGAATTGTTATAAAGACAGGGTGTGCACATTTTTTGTGTTGTGCACACCTAGGAAAGTGCACACATTGCACTGTGTTGCACACACCTGGGTTAGTGCACGTGAATGCTTGTTTATGTTTTGAGGCCGAAGAGCCTATATGATTATGAGGCTGGTGAGCCTGAGCGCAAATAGGCCAACGTGCTTGTCCATGTAAACTTAGTCATGAATATTAATATAATATTGCATCATTATGCTCTAATTGACTCATAATAAAAGAGAGGGGGGCCTACTCCAGCGAAAAAGTGAAAATCGAGTGAGTCATAAGTTTTAGGGAATATTTTATAAGTGAGTCGTGAGTCGTAAGTGAGATATATTATTATTTTATCCTAAGTTCCCAAGGATAGGGAACGAGTCATCAAGTGGCTTAAAGATACTTTTGGAGGTGACAAGTGTCAAGCAGAAGGCATGTAATGTATATTGTTGGACTTATTGTATTTTTGGGGCAATTACGATTATTACTTATGTTGCAAGCTCTGGTGAGCAGAAAGGGGGTCGAACGATATGGAAAATCTGATTATTACCTTATCTTCCAGAGAATCTTACAGGGAGTTACGAGGATATATACAGAGTTTCAATGTCAAAACGTCGGGTTGGCAGACCGTGAGAAGTCTCTTTGGGTGAGATATTGGTTGTTGTGGAGTGTTTTCCAGACCCGTGAGAATATTCTCCAAGTGAGAGTATTGTTGAGAATTGTTCCCTGGTGCATTGGGCACTAGTCACGGGGCTTAGAGACTTCATGTCTAGATTGTTGTCGGTAACCTTAGGAATGAAAGTGGGGAAACCAAGGGACTGGTTAGTAGAGAAGGGGCACACTTTCTTGGGTGCGACAGGTGCATGGGGAATGAGGGAATATAGACTAGTTGCAGCAGTGGACACCTAGGACTGAGCAATTTGTTTGAGTTTCATACCACAACTTGTCGTTGGGACCCTGATTTCCCTGGTGGAGTTGAGCCCCATCTCGGAGGTGACTTGTTGCTAAGATATTATGAGAAGCAATGTCTATGGTTGGGAGGAATGTCTGAGTAAAGGCTGCAGTTGGTGATTTTCATAAAAGATAAGTGTTCTTTATGTGCTTGTCTTGTTTATTGTGTGCTTGTTTATCTATGTTTAACATGGGTTAAATCATTGTATTTCATTGTATATAAGAATTTGTTACAACATGTTTAATGATGCTTTCACTTGTAAGTATGATTAATATAGACTGTATTTGTAGATATGCATGGATATAACCAGTATGGTTAGTTTAGTGTGCCAAGTTAACCTGTTGATGTTGGTTATGAGCCAGAAAGAAGAGGATTGAGTGGCCGAGTGTGCACGGTGGTAGCATATGTACACTAAGAAGTTGGAATTTGTGGGTGTGAAAATAGAGAATTAGATTCCACTCACAGTGAAATTTGAGTTTGCGTGTGACACTTAGATGGTTGTGTGTAGGGTTCTGTTGTGGGAACAATATGTTAGTGCGTGCAATATTTGCTCTTAGATTTGAGTTATTTTCATTGCTTAAGGTTGTATTGAAATAAATTGTTGCTTCCGCTATTATAAGTTGTGTGGTGTGACTTAGGTTTAGGTCGAGTGCATTAATTCAAGTGATACTAGGCAGAATGAGTTTAAAGTAAACTATGTGAAGTGTACTTCTATTGTAACATTTCTTAGTGGTATGTTGGGATGTTGCAGTTTAGTCATTTCATAGGATGTGTAAGGTGGTAACGATCGAGACTCAGTGGGAGACTAGGTACATTACATAAGTTGAATTTGTGTGACATGGCCCAATTTGGGTGGTTGGGGATGCTACAGTTTGTGAAGGGGAAAAACACCCCAAAAGGATGGGACGATACGCAATGGTAACATTTGGAGAGCTTATAAGAGAAGCAGGGTGCACAACCAATGAGTACAAGAAGTTCGACAACACAAAAAGACAAGGAGAGATTTATGATTCTGAGGTAGGCGAAGTGGAGAAGATCCCTCAAGGAGCCAAGTCACTTCACTCTGGGAGGACTTGTTCTGCCTTAAGGAGGATGGTTCGATAGATAGAGCTGGGCAAAATTCTCTTCGGAATATTTTCGCTGAGTCTAGAAAGGAAGGCTTGTGGAGGCATGTGTGAAGAAAAACCAAAATATGTGAAGTCTATGTAAATGGAGAGGCAAAGTCTCTGGAAATGAAGAGACAACAAGTGTGCAGTTGGAGGCATGTTTGAGGTGCACCGCAGGTGACAACGGAGATGGTTGCGACAGAGAGTCTTGTGGTGACAAAAATATTCATGAGTGTCTTGGTGAGGTATTTGACTCTTTTGAAGTTGTAAACCGATCCAGTGGTGCTCATGTTGTAACTATTCTTCTATAGCAAAAACTTATCTGGGTGTTAGGCACAGTTTGTGTCACCCGCACTATATTTATGTTTCTCTTACGTTTGTTTTTTGATATCTTGGTTCATGGATTTATGATTGAAAATAAATATGAGTTAAAGTAGTTAACAAATGTCTAAGTATACAATAGTTGCACTAGAGTAGGAGTGTGACTCGTTGATAGTCTAGAACGAAGTATGGGTATGCTCTAGGTGAAGAGGTTAGTCTAGACAAAGTAACCTTGGTGTTTCCAAGAAGCCAAATGTGAATTATTGTGGCGTTGCATGCCCTCAAGAGGTGCAGGATGGTAAGGCACATTATGGGGATGTGATAACAATGACTACAAGAGAAATTGGATTTTTTTTAGATACTATAAAAGATAGAAAAGTCTTTTGGTACGAGAGTTAGACCTAAAATTGTTTTTCATTGGCTAAGAGTTCTTCTTCCTCAAATGTGATAATTGTCCTCATTGACAAATAATAGTCAGTAAAGATTGTCCTCACTGTCTATTGACAAGTCACCGATGGCATTATATTTATGATATTATACGGAAATAAATTAAATTCAAAATTCACATTATAGCCAAAATCACCAATGGCTCGAGCCGGGATGGAATAATGATGCCAATTCTTGGCTAAATCAGTGGGGAATAAAATAAATTATTATGTCGATGATATTAAGAATATTGTACAAGCTAAATTTAAGGAGAATCTATGGTGTGATAAAGAATTAGAGAATAAAATTAAAGTAAGATATTATAAGGAGGTGGCTAACCCTAACCTTGAAGATCAAAAGTATCTCCTAGAGTAAAAAAGAGAATCACTATTGCTAAAATAAGAACTAATTCTCATGAGTTGCATAGTGAAATTGGGCGTTGGGAAATCCACAAAACGCCTATCACTTTTGTGCCACCAAGAGGGTTGAAGATGAAAAACACTTTCTGTGAGAATGCCTTGTGTGTACCAAAATTAAATCTCACTTTCAAAATATTTGGTCACAATACTCACTTTCCTCACCTTCTATGTCATTAAAACTTAAGTAATCTTGGAAACCTCGTAATGTTGTTCAAGCATCTAAATAACATTTAAAAAAAATACAAGTATTCTCTTACTTTTCTTAAGGTGGAATAAACCAATTTTGATCTATAGTAAAATAAAGTGATATTTTAAAATAATTAACAAATTATAATGATCTTAATTTTAAAATAAAATGTTTTTTTTTAGTAAGTCTACATTTAATTTTACATCTTACTTTAGAATAAAATTTATCATAATCTGTTGTTTCTCATGTAAAAATAAAAAACCTTTATTTTAATAAAAAAAAATTATTCATTATGATGTTTCTTTTTTATTTTAAAAATCACATTTAAAAATCAAAATGTGATTTTGATTTTTTATTTAAAATTAATAATTATTTTAA
>JZKD02S0123846.1:50283-61488 GCA_000966675.3 Picea glauca
GAGTGGAATCCAACATTAATTCAACTATCTCTCTAGGGATTTGGAGTAGACTAAGAACCCATAAATTTCTTGATCATGGTATGCTTAGTACAACACTTTGTTTTAAATAACCCATCAAATTCTAGAACATGATATGATTAGTACAACACTTTGTTTTAAATAATCCTTCATGAAAAATTCAAGTAGGTGGCTCCTTCCATTTTTTTAAGGTAAGGAATTGAGGGTCATTTTTGAACTTGATTTTGAGCATTTTTGTAATTACATTAGCTACTACACAAAATGGAGCTTCAACTTGGAAGGAGGGTGGAGGGGAATAAAAGTATGTTTCAAAGAACCATTGATGAAAAATTCAAGTAGGGGCTCCTTCAAATATTTTAACAAATTGAGGGTCATATTGAACTTGATTTTGAGCATTTTTGCAATTACATTAGCTACCCCACAACATGGAGCTTTAAATTGGGAGGAGGATGGCGGGGGATAAAAGATGGAAGTGATTAATTAGTACTCTCCCTAGTGGTGGAAACCCTTGCAAGGATAAAGGAAAGTAACAACTTTGATTTTTTTAATGTTAAATTTATTCTTTATATCTAAATTATTTTAGAATGTTACATTATTTTTTATATTCTTTACTGTTTTTACACAAAATACACACATACTAAAAATATTCTCAATATAATGTTGAAAATGAAATGATACAAAGTTGAGGTAGTTATATAATTATGATTAATATATGACTAGTACAGCCGCGAGTTAGCAACTGGTGAACGCCGAAAGACAGAATGAGGTAGAGAATGAGAAATGAAACGCATGTGGAAATCATATGATGTTACAGTAATTTCTTAATATGATTAGGTAAATGTTAAAAAGTAAACACGTTAACGGATGCATTTATAAATGCAAAGAAGTTATCAACAATAAATTTGACTCATTGATTTTGGAGGACGACTAAGAATATGCCAGCATCTTCAATGCATAACCATTAGATTAGAATTTAAGATTAAAAGATCATTAATTATGCCCATCTCTAATAGGTATACGCCTTTCGGCGTAAATATGTATTAATTTAGCTTACACAAACTAACAAGTTACAATAACAACCACCTGATTATAGTTTGAGATGTGAAAATAGAAATGCAAATGTGCTCTTTTAGCTTTCCCAAATTAACGAGTTACAAATATTATAAATGACTAACTGACTTGTTCAGTGGACATCTCTTGTCTATACACATAGGGACTAAAGCTACTAAATTACTATCAAATTAAATTTTGTTAAAATTAACAATCTCCAACAACATTGAGCATAGAATATCATTTTGGTCTGACTAAAGTTAATTTGTATTTACTTTTTCAAGAATATTTATATGCTTTGTTACCAGCTATCATGGCTTAAGTATAATGGCTTAAGTATCACATTATCCTCACACTACGGATAGTCCATGGGTTATCTCTAAAAAAAGGTTGACACTTAGGTTCAAACTTCAACATGGATACATCATGCATGATTATATATGAGGGAGTTGACAATTTGTTTTTGGGGCAAAAGGATTGTTGGTATTGAAACTAAATATCCCACCAGTACCAACAATATTTTATGTACACGACTTTTACAAACATCCCACCAATACCAATAATATTTTATGTACAAAAATTTTACAAATTAGTTCAGAGAAAAGAAAATGATATGAGGATGAGAAACATCGACCTTGAAGCCTGCAATGTAATGCAAGATATTGACAACAATGGTAAGGAATGAACATAAAAGAATAAAATTAAATAATGGTGGTATTGCTACTCTGCATCTAGAGGCTTACCAGATTTATTTGTCTACTTTTACAACTATGGTGTTGAACTTGCCAATAGAAAGCTTGGTGAAGATAATAATGACTCCTTAAAAGTTATGACGGGTATGTAAAGGATTTTATTTTGATTTCATGTTTATCTCAAAAATTGATGTAATAATGACTCCTACAATGATTTGTCTGTCCTTTGTTTAAAACCATTCAATTGATCACCAATCGTTACAGCTATATTAGAAACATAATGTAGCACCTTAGCATCAATTTGGAAAGAAAGGATGATCTTACATATTAATTTGATATTTTCAGTCTTTTGTTTTACAAGAACCATAAAACACCATCAATCTAATACCATAAATCCCATTAAGTTTACGTTTTTTCTCTTTCCTTCAGCAAAGCTAATGGTTTTATTTGGTTTCTAGGCTAGTAATCCAACAGAATTGAAAAACATTCTTGTAAAAGTGAATTTTCAAAACACCATCAACCAATGCTAGCAATATGACTAATAACAAAGATCCTGGATACCCCCCAATATCTCATCAAGTTTAAGTTTTTCCCAATCCCATAGATCGGTATGGTCCAACCACATAGTAAAAGGGAATACATTGCAAAATGAAAAAACATTCATGCAAAAACGTTTACATTTTTGAGGCTCAATACTAAAGACTAAGCCTTCAAACCATATAGCATGATAGGGATCAATATTTACCCAAAATTCTCCATGAACCGGGTTGCGACATAGCGTTTTTCATATACAAGGAGCTTGGCCAGCCCAAAATATGAAACCTTGGCATTCCATTGCTTATCTAGGAGATGTTGCTAGGTTTTATGTCTATGAACAACCTTTGGGTTCCAACCCTTCATGTAAATATGCTAAGTTGCACACATCCATGATTCTAAATCAATAACAACAACATGTATCTAGAATGTATGTATTATGGGATTATGCATCAATCAAAACTGATAAAGTTATATGTTTAGATGAATTACCCTTTGGCAATTCCAAGAATAATTTTCGTTAGTGTTTCCCATGTAAGGGCACTGATAGGGCCTACATATCCATGAAGCCATTGTTCCAGGTTTCCATTGTCAACAAACTCGTACACCGACATCCTGGTTATAAATCATCAAAACCCATTCACTACATTATTGAATGATTTTATAAGCAATGGATTTCCATAATCAATAGTATACCCAAAAAATAGATAGATCCATCTAGATATGACAATACTTTCCTTCAACCTTAGCACAGTACCCAAGCAAACAAACAAGATTTTTTTCCTGACTCACCCGATTGCATCATTCTAATATATCTATTCAAATAAAGTATGTGCCCAAATCAACACCGAAGATATTTATTGATTAAGGATGGAAATCAGATTTCAACTTTACCCTTATCCCAACTTTATTGCAACGATTATCTCAACAATTATCTCAGTAAAACACAAATGATTTATTATACTTATTGTTTATTTCGTAATATAAAAAAAATTATAAAACAAATCTCAAAGAACTTAAGAGCCTACCTTCTTGTTGAAGATTGTTAGATTTCTTATGGTTGCTTTAAGAACAGATAAGAGCATATCTTCCTGCTCCGTCCGCTCAAAACTACCCAATCCATCAAAGTCCAGCACGACATAGATGTGTTTCTCTACAGCTCTCGCAGTCATCCACACTCCATCAGCACACCTTCCACCTGCCACATCCAAGAGAGACCCTGACAAGTGATTTAATAGATAAGATTTTCCGCTGCTTTGTTTTCCCATGAATGATGCCACAATAATCTCACCCTCCCATTTTCTAAGAACCGTGTCATAAATGCCAAAAGTAATCAAATTTTCCAAACATAAGCTGTGTCATAACTCAGTTCCGGTGGTATCTCAAACCCATCCTTCAGAGCAAGCATTCCATTGTTTTCTGCTAGGGCTATTTGGATAGGAACAAGGCAAGTAAGCCTTCGAATCCATGTTCCCATAGCCTTAGTTGCCAATCCCGTTAGATCAAACGAGCCCCCAGTTATCCATGGTTCAAATATTTTTACATCAATTCCAATATCTGTGTTTCAGAAATATTTACCTTTTTCCTTCTCCAGTTGTGGAAGAAGATATCTCAAAACATTCTTACATGCATGCTCATTACATTTTTTATCAATGTCTTTGGTGCTTAATAGTACATTGAAAAACACATCCCTCTTTTCTTCACTGAATAGAGCAGGACTAGTTGCAAACTTGTCAAAAATATGGTATATATACTCCAGTGGTGGACAAGATCCAGAAATTCTTCTTTCTTTAGACACTTCAGGTACCTTGTTTTTTATGCTTTGTATCGCTTGCAATTGGAAAAATTCCTTTGCTAAAACAATTTTCAAGATGTAGGAATAAATGTTATGAGGATTTGATGTACTAAAGAAAACAAAATGACTCTGTGATCCAAAATTCACAATCTTTGATTGAAGCTCTCCCAAATCTTTGATTCTTTTGTTCAGGCAAATGGTCCTCAAGTGGCTCATGACATCGACCAATACATATATATCTACTATGAAAGAAGAGTCAATAGCTTTTCCATCCACCTTTATCATATCCTTGTTAGTTTCTACCACTGCATCATTGTTTTCTGAGGACTCGGGGAAGACAAAAAAAAATGATCCATCCATAGAAACAAGAGCTACTGAAATAGTTGAAGGAAGAATTACTGGACTGGGTTTCATCATAGGTTGTTGATGGAGTTCCACCACCTTGACCCTGTTAGTATCATCAATCAAGATCAATTCCCTTTTACCTGGTATCAGATGCATCCAGGTTAAGATTTCAATGCCAGAAAATTTATGGAGATCCACCTCCACCCCTGTCCAGTCTAGGTTGCAGAAGGATTCATCAAACTTATATAATGCAACCTTAGATGTTAGCTTGTCATATAAGGCTACAAATCGAGCACCTTCGTCAACAGATAAAAAATCATAGACTCTCCTGAATATTCGTATAGGATTCATGCTATCTAGATTTAAACCCATGCACAAGAAACTATAAACATCCATGGAGGAATCAACAAAACTCTGAATGAACGCCAACATTTGACCAGACTTGAGGGCCACCACTTTTAGTATTCGTTCTACTTCAGGGTCAAGTGTGACCAAATCAAATTGATCAGTGCATGTAGGAGTGATCTGATACTCATTGTTTCAGCTTAACTCCTCCAAATCATTTTTTTTGGCATGATCTCATAAATCCTCCATGTAATGCTAGGATTCTCACGTCTTTCAATTGACACCTTCAGATTTAGCTTCTCAGAAAAGTAAGGAATCCCATAATTATGGATATAAGGAATCCTAGAACTCTGGACTTCACAAGCCTCAATGAACCTGCATAACGATTTTCCTGTCATCACTGACAACTCTCGCTTCATTGCCGAGAGGAATTTGTCTTCTTCTAAATGTTGGTTCTGCTGTAAAAGATTTATGGTTTTTGTGCCTTGAGATTCAAATTTCTTTAGAAAAGTACTCTAGAACTCTTTCCTAGCCATGGATTCAAGATTTTTTACGAACTCTTCTTTGGATGTCTTATAAAGATTTGAAATGACTGATCTGGACTGTTTATTCGATAGGAGCTTGACCCATGTCGCTTGATCAACAATAGCTCCACCAATTGACTCGAATTGTTTAAAAATCTTGCCAAAATCATCTGGCAGGTCACGCTCAACACTCTTCAAGTTCTCTGTTGTCAAATTCTTATGAATGAGAGGCATTGCAACTGAAGGCATGTGTTTATCAGTGACTACTTTGGTAACCAACAACGCTACAAAACCGATGTTTCTACGTAAACACTGCAATTTCTTGGGAATCAGAGACTCAAACCAGTTCTGAACAACGATGGAACTGTTATTGACAACTTCAAAGATTCCTTATGCGTGCCCTTTATCCCTTTAATACTCATTTTGACCCGGTCACCCGAAAATTAAAATGGCGCTACATATGTTTCTTCATTGAATTGCATTAGCGTGGCCTTAAAGTGGCCTTAAGGGTCTTCTTTGGATGTGAACATTTCAAAATTAGTTCTCTTCCATATCTAACAGGCCCACTTTGATTAGGGAGCATTTCAATCTTATAAATATAATGATCAACATTATAATCACAAGTAAATTTTAGCTCCGATCCGAGAAAGATGAGCTTCTTATCACAATATTTTCCTGCTAATATCTTACTCAACTCTTTGTGCTGTTGATGAAAACTATCAAGAACAATGTTAAGAGTTGTAATCTTGTTAGTTAGTAAAAGTTAGTGTACAGTTACAATTAGTTACATTCAGAAACCGTATAACTGTTTGCTATCATTATTTATAAAGTTCAATATGAAATCAATAAGCAAAGCATTCATTCCCAATATCATTCCAGGGTTTTCTTCTTTTATTATTGTTTTCATGGTATCAGAGCGCGAGGTTGGGAGTAGTGAGTGTGCTGGTGTGCGCCCTCTCCCAGAAGATTGTCCGTTGTTGTCTGCGTGCTAGTGTGCACCCTCTCTTAGAAGGTTGTCCACTGCTGTCTGCGCGCTCCCAGAAGGCTGCTATTCGTAAGGGCTGAATACCCTGTTGATTGAAAGGCTGTTGCTTAAGGCTGAATATTATTGTTTTTCAAAAAAAAATTCATCTATTTTTTCTGCCAACTATCTTGCTGTTCAAATGCTGCCCAACTATCTTGCTGTAGATTGCTGTTCAAACTCAATTTTCATCAAAGTATTTCGAGTTTGGTTCTTTGCTATTTGAAAAGTGATTTTATACCATTGGGGTTTTTGGAGTTATATTTAATTGAGGCTGGTATTTTGGAATTAGAAAAATAAATGTCTAGTTCTTGGTCAATTCAAGCACCAACTCTAGTTGGTTCCAATTATGATTTTTGGAGTGAGAAGGTGAAAGCCATTTTGCAAGGTCAGGGATGTTGGGATTGTGTCGAAATAGGGTTCATAGAACTTGATGAAAATGTTGTTGCAGCTATGACTGTTGTTCAAAGAAAAACATTAGAAGAACTTAAGCAAAAAAAAGGAAAAGTCAAATCATATATTTTAGTTTCATTAGATGATTCTATATTTCCTAAAATTATTGGTGCCAAGACTGTTAAAAAAGCATGGGATATTCTTAAGTTATCTTATAAGGGTAATGATAAAGTGAAAATTGTAAGACTTCAAACCCTTAGAACTCAATTTGAAACCCTCAAGATGAGTGAGTCGGAAAGTGTTGATCAATTTATGACTAAAGTGATGGATATTATTAATCAACTTAGGATTAATGGTGAAAAAGAACTCACAGACCAAAGAGTTGTTGAAAAAGTTCTTAGAAGTTTACCTAAGAAATTTGAAATGGTAGTAACTGCTCTTCTTGAATCGAAAGATCTAACTAATTTTTCTACAGAAGAATTGACTGGTTCATTGTTATCTCATGAAGCAAGGATGACCTTGGATCTTGGTACTTTAGAACATGCATTTTAGACTAAAGTGTCCATGGACAGAGGCAAAGGCAGAGGTTTTCATGGACGTGGTCGAGGACGTGGTAGAGGACGTTCTCAAACAAGAGATAAACCTAAACAAACAAAAGACGAGTCAGAGTAGTCAAGATCATCTTCACAAGATCGTGGTCAGAGATGGAAAAGTAAATCAGTAATCCAATGTCGTTATTGTAAAAAGTTTGGTCATCATATATCTGAATTTTGTAAGTTGAAGTTTAGAAATAAAGCTAATGTCACAGAAAGTGAAACATCTGATACTCTGTTTCTTTCATGTCAAGTATCTCAGCAAATTCTTGACAAAGATGTTTGGTTGCTAGATAGTGGATGTAGCAATCATATGACTAGTCACAATGATTTACTTTCTAATCTTGATACATATATTATTACTACAATTAGTTTGGGTGATGATCATTCGATCAAAGCATCAGGAAAAGGTGTTGTACTAGTTCTAACAAAGTAGGGTGAAGTGAAAAATATTCCTGATGTTTACTATGTACCAAATATCAAACACAATTTGTTGAGTATAGGGAAATTAATGGCGCATGGTTATGCTGTCAATTTCCACAACAACATTTGCACAATTCTTAATCAAACTAAAAGACTTGTCGCAAAAATCCCTATGAAAAAGAACAGATTGTTTCCCTTAGTAATGAGAAGTGGGAAGATGTATGCATGTAATATTTCTAATGTGACTGAAACTGAGTTATGGCATTATCATTATGGTCATTTACTAGTCAAAAGTATGAGTTTGTTACAAAGACAGACTATGGTGACAGGATCGCCTCCTTTGATTAATGAGATTCCTTCTTGTGAAAGTGGCATAGTAGGAAAACACCAGTGAGATAGTTTTCCATCATCCTCTTATAGAGCCAAAGAGTGCTTAGAGTTAGTTCACACAGACTTATGTGGACCTATGCAAAATCAGTCGATTGGTGGAAGTTTTTATTTTCTGACATTTATTGATGATTGTAGCAGGAAAGTTTGGGTCTATTTTCTCAAACAAAAATCCGAGACTTTCACTCGATTCAAAGAATTCAAGGCTGAAGCAGAGAAACAAAGTGGCAGATTTGTCAAATTTTTGATATCTGATGGAGGAGGTGAATAGGACTCAAGAGAGTTTGTTGATTTTTGTAAACATCATGGTATCAGAAAGCAAACGACTACCAGATATACTCCACAACAAAATGGAGTGGCAGAAAGAAAGAATCGCACCATCATGANCAATCATATGACTGGTCACAATGATTTACTTTCTAATCTTGATACATCTCTTATTACTACAATTAGTTTGGGTGATGATCATTCGATCAAAGCATCAGGAAAAGGTGTTGTGCCAATTCTGACAAAGAAGGGTGAAGTGAAAAATATTCCTGATGTTTACTATGTACCAAATATCAAACACAATTTGTTGAGTACAGGGCAATTAATGGCGCATGGTTATGATGTCAATTTCCACGACAACATTTGCACAATTCTTAATCAAACTAAAAGACTTGTCGCAAAAATCCCTATGACAAAGAACAGATTGTTTCCCTTAGTAATGAGAAGTGGGAAGATGTATGCATGTAATATTTCTAATGTGACTGAAACTGAGTTATGGCATTATCGTTATGGTCATTTACTAGTCAAAAGTACGAGTTTGTTACAAAGACAGTCTATGGTGACAGGATTGCCTCCTTCGATTAATGAGATTCCTTCTAGTGAAAGTTGCATAGTAGGAAAACACAAGCGAGATAGTTTTCCATCATCCTCTTATAGAGCCAAAGAGTTCTTAGAGTTAGTTCACACAAACTTATGTGGACCTATGCAAAATCAGTCGATTGGTGGAAGTTTTTATTTTTCAACTTTTATTGATGATTGTAGCAGGAAAGTTTGGGTTTATTTTCTCAAACAAAAATCCGAGACTTTCACTCGATTCAAAGAATTCAAGGCTGAAGCAAAGAAAGAAAGTGGCGGATTTGTCAAAGTTTTGAGATCTGATGGAGGAGGTGAATATGACTCAAGAGAGTTTGTTGATTTTTGTAAACATCATGGTATTAAAAAGCAAACGACTACCAAATATACTCCACAACAAAATGGAGTGGCAGAAAGAAAGAATCACACCATCATGAACATGGCCAAGAGTTTACTTACAACAAGAAAAATTTCCAAAGATTATTGCGCTGAASCAGTTGCATGTTCAATTTACATACTCAACAGATCACCAACTTCCAGTGTTCAAGGTAAAGTACCTGAAGAAAAATGGAGTGGATCTAAGGTAAATGTTTCTCATTTCAAATTTTTTGGTTGTGTTTCTTTTGCTCATGTTCCTGAAGAGTTAAGAAAGAAGATTGATGATAGAAGTGAGAAGTACATTTTTATTGGCTATAAGGAACAATCGAAAGCATACAGATTATACAATCCTATTACTAAGAAATTTCTAGTAAGTAGAGATGTTAAGTTTATGGAAGATAAATCATGGGATGAAATGGAAAACAATACTTCTCNCCTTTTTGAATGGAGTATTAAATGAAGAAGTGTATGTTCATCAACCACCTAGATTTGAAGTTAAATCACAAGAGCATCGAGTGTAAAAAATAAAGAAAGCCTTGTACGGTTTGAAGCAAGCTTCGTGAGCTTGGTATAGTAGGATTGATCATTATTTACTCAAACATGGTTTCAGTAGGAGCGAAAATGAGCCTACTTTGTATATCAAGGTAGATCAGCAAGGTAATATTCTCATCCTATGTCTTTATGTTGATGACATGATCTACATAGGAAACATGATGTTAGATGAATTTAGATTAGCCATGAAAAATGAGTTTGAAATGAAAGATCTTGGACTAATGAAGTATTTCTTAGGCATTGAAGTAGACCAATCTGATCATGGTATATTTATTAGTCAACAAAAATATGTTGCTAATGTTTTGAAAAAATTTAAGATGGAAAAGTGTAAGCCTGTTGACACTCATATTGCTCTTGGAACTAAATTAAGCAAGGAAGATTTGGGATCAGTAATAAGTTCCACATTGTATAAACAACTTGTTGGTAGTCTTATGTATCTTACTACTACAAGACCTAACATAACATATGCAACATGTTACATTTCTAGGTTTATGGAATCTCCTAAGTATTCTCATTGGAAAGTTGGTAAGAGAATCTTAAGATACATTGCAGGTACAACCACTTATGGTTTGTAGTACACAGCTTCAACAGACAATATGCTTACAGGTTATATCGATAGTGATTATGCAGGAAGTATTGATGACAGAAAAAGCACTTCAGGCTATGCTTTTTTTTTTTGAAAGAATTTGATTTCATGGGCATCTAAGAAGCAGCCCATAGTTTCTATCTCTTCTGCAAAAGTGGAATATGTAGCGGCAACAACAACAACATGTCATACAGTTTGGCTTAAAAGGCTCTTGATGGATTTTGGATATACTACAAAAGAACCTATTTCGATTTTTTGTGACAATAACTCTGCCATTTCCTTGTCGAAGAATAATGTGTTTCATCATAAAAGCAAACACATTGATACTCAATTTCACTTCATTCATGAACTCGTAAAAAATGGTGACATTTTTCTCAAATTTTGTGGTTCTAAATGTAATGACCCTTTACTTATTAATATGAATAATTTCATAAATAATCCTAAAAATTAGCTAAATTATAATTAATTATTATATAACCTTAATTAATTATATGTTATTAATTAATTATTTTGACTATGATTAGCTTAAGTATGATTAACTCTTTAATTAAGGGTTAATGAATGATTAATTATTAAGTGAGTCATTAATTGATTATTAATTAATTAATGGTTAATGATTAATTTGATTATTAATTAAGTAATTGATTAATTAAGTATTAAACAAAGGGGGGAAAATAAAATATAAGGTTAAATGGGGTTACGTATCCCAAAGGGGGATAACGTAACCAA
>JZKD02S0123846.1:91897-105504 GCA_000966675.3 Picea glauca
AGGTATGTCCACTATCCATTTCTCTTAGTTCATTCAATAATCTAGATCTAGGGAAAGAGTAGTATTCTGTCTCATTTTGTTCTAGATCCAGGTGGATCTAGGGAGATTGGTCTGTTTCCACACTCACGAATTTATCCATTAACACCGACCTCCCCACATAGCATAATCAAGTAGATAAGGTCATGGAAGAATACTCAGATATCTTCTCCTCATCTATTGGGGTACCTCTACACTGTCAGGTCAAGCACCCCATCAATCTGACCCTCAATGCACCACTTCCCAATGGGTCATTCTACCATCGCTCTCTATTAGAGAATGAGGAGATCAAGTGATAGATCCAAGAACTGCTCCACAAGGGGCACATCTATCCCATCTTATCACCTTGTGGGAGCCCAATTGTGCTGGTACAGAAGAAAGATGGAACATGGAGACTCTACATTGATTACAAGGCTCTGAATAAAATCACAGTCAGAAACCGATACTCGATTTCCTTTATCAATGACCTCCTTGATAAACTCACGGAGGCCAAATACTTCAGTAAGATTGATATGAAAACTAGCTACCACCAGGTCCCGATAGAACAAACAGATGTATGGAAGACCACCTTCAAGTCAAAGGAAGGTATTTTGGAATGGTTAGTCATGCCCTTTGGTTTGACAAATGCTCTAGCCACTTTCATGAGGATGATGGATGATATCCTGTGACCATTCACCAATACTTTTGTAGTGGTGTATCTGGATGAAATTATCATTGACAATAAGACTTGGGTTGAACACTTGCAGCATATTCATCATGTTTTGCACACCCTGTGGTAGCACAAGCTATATGCCTACTTTGAAAAATGATCCTTCGGCATGGACAAGGTACATTACTTGGGCTACTTCATTTATCAGCATGGCATACATGTGGATCCAACAAAGATCCAAGTCATCCGTGACTGGCCAATCCCCACCACACTTACTGATCTTTGAAGCTTCTTGGGCCTTGTCAATTTCTACCGCGAGTTCATGTTGGGATTCTCCCATATTGCATGGGCCCTTAACCAAATAACCAAGGGTGGTGGTAAGGAGAAATTTGCATTGGGCCAGTCCCAACAACACACATTCGATGATTTGAAGAAGCACTTGTGCTCATCCCCATTGCTTACACTACCAGACCTGCAGTCGCCCTTTAAGATCGAGACATATGCTTCAACTTATGTTGTGGGCATCATTCTCATTTAGCACGACCACCCTGTGGCCTATCATAGTGAGACACTATCAGATGTTGTTCGTAAGTACGCTACTTATGACAAAGAAATGTAATCCATTGTGTAATTCTATCACCAGTGGAGACATTACATTCTTGGAAAGGAGACGATCATCCACATTGATCATAAGCCATTGAAATTCATGCAGACACAAGGAAAATTTTAGAATGACTGCCATCAAAAGTGGTCCACATACTTGCAGCAATTCCACCTCAACATCAAGTATAAAACATGAAGCACCAATCGCGTCGTTGATTGCCTCAACAGACCGCCAGTCGTAGTACTCACCATTGTGCTAGACTCTTGCGGCCATGAGACCTCTAGATTGCCCCAACTCTATGAGACAGACCTGAAATTCACCACCACCTACCAAATGTTGGGTACAAATGCAGTTGTCAATAATTTCCATATTTAGGATGGGTTGTTGTGTCATTGTTCCATATCTTTGTTCCATCAAACAAGCGAGCGAAGCTGATCTGGGAAGCCCACTATAGTCGGGTGGCAGGACACTTCAACGTTGAAAATATAGTCACGATGCTACAGTAACATTTCTACTGGCCGAAACTTTGACAGGAGGTCAACAAGTATATCAGGTCCTGCACTGCCTGTGATATTGCCAAACTGACCACTAAGAAACAGGGCCTGTACACCCCTCTTCCTACTCTTGATAGGCCATGGGAATCCATCTCAATGGACTACATATCGGGCCTCCTATCAACCAAGTGGGGAAATGACTATTTTTTGTGGTTGTTGATCTCTTTTCTAAGATGGAGATTTTGGTTTCCTAAAAGAAGAGCATCACAACAAAGTCCACTGCCAAGATCTTCTTTGAACAAGTCAAGGTACATTTTGGAATCCCACAAACCATTGTCTCAGATTAGTTCAGTCAATTTATCAACACATTCTGGTTGAGCCTCTAGTAACTACTGGACACCAAGCTCACCAAATCCACAACCTTCCACCCCCAGACACATGGCCAAACTGAGGTCGTAAATCGAATGATTGTTCATATCCTTCGCATGTATAATTCAAAGCACCCTCACACATGGGATGAGAGCCTTCCCTATTTCTAGCATAGCTACAACCAAGCCCTACATAGCTCAACCGACCACATCCCCTTTCAGGTGGGGTTGGGATTCCAACCATTGGGTCCCATAGATGTTGCACTTCCCCTTGCGGTCACCTTGACCGACTCATATCCTGATCCAACTGAAGCTGACAAAGACACTCGGTTCATTGAGCAGATCCAACACATCCGCCAACAGGTTCAGGATATCCTACAGAAGTCCAATGACAAGCACAAGTAATGCCATGATCAACATCGGGTGCCACATAAGTTTCAGGTGGGTGAAAATGTTTGGTTGCACTTGCAGAAACAATTCCTTACAGGACCCCATTGGAAGATTCACCCACTCTGTTATGGGTCATACACCATCACCAATGGAATATCCCCCGGTAAAGACTGATTTGTAAATATGAACTGTAAACATGTTTGTTAGGCTGGTGAGCCAAGTTATAATAAGATAAGAGGCTTATGTGATGATTAAGCTAGGAGTCTGATATTTTTTTTGTATATGTAATTATGTAGATCATTAATAAAAATATAAACACTGTTGCGTGTAGACCGACGACGAAGAAGAGTTATGGGGGAATAAGCTCCACTAGGTAGGGTAAGGAAGGGGGGATAAGTATTTGGGCCTAGGGGATAGGCTAGGGCACTTACCTCTAGAGGAATAATATTTTAATATTATTTTATGAAGACTAAAGTGAACATTATATTTTTTTGTTATCCTAAGTTCGTAGTGGTTGGGGAAGTAAGCTAAATGGAGCGCATATAGCTCCAAGAAGACAAGTGTCGACCTAGGATCATGCATCTAAAATTTGAAGCATCAACCGAGTTGGGGGTTTTCTCTTCCATTCTGTCATCATCCACATGAGTTTCGTTCTGCCATTCTCCCATCCTGCATGTAAACTCGATTTTTCTTTGTGATTGATCTCTGCATACCCTCATGCATCTCTGAAATCTAGAAAGGAAAGTCGACCAGTGTTATTCAGTGAACCCAATCTATCTGCACTTGTAGAGCTAAGTTCGTACCTTAACCGTTTTTTTTTTTTGGTTTCTTGTTTTCTGAGCAGTGTTTTTTCATAAATATTGGTGGTGTGGCCACGCAATTCCTTGACGTAGTGAGACTTGTTGTCATTGATTGTTTCTTATTGAGAATTGATATTTCCTAGCATTTGAATGTTGTCTTGTTGGGTGTCCATACCCATTTATCCATGTTTTCATTTTTGTTGTTGTTGTTGTCAACCATACCCAGTTGTATCTAAGTCGAAGACTAGTTATCATACTTGTGAGAAGCTCTCTCAGGTGAGAGAGTTTGGTGGGAAGTGATTTCTCCTGGAAGGGAGTCCTGTAGTAGCTACTGTACTCTGATACTTCTAGTCCAACCTATTGCTGAAGCCCAAGGTAAGGGAGGTGTACTAGTCAATGGACTTGCATTAGTGAAGGTGTATCCTCCTAGGGTGGAGCAGGTGTGTGGGGAATGAGGGTCTGTGTGTTGTGGGCATAAGTGGCTCCCGAGATAAAAGATACCTTCTATTGCTTTGTGAAACTTCCTTGTTGTCCTTTCCAAGCCTAAAATTACCTTTCTCGGTGGATTTTAGTCCCAGCTCAAGGGTGACCTACTGCTGAGAGTGATGAGCAGTGCAGTCTAAGGCTGAGAGGTTCGTGGAAGGTCTGCACATAGTTGGTGGATTTACTATAGCTAAAATGTAGGTATCATTTCTGTGTTTAATTATGTATTTTATGCATGTTTGGATTACTTGAAATGTATCATGTGTTCTGTTTCATGTGGAATTACTATTAATCTTGATTGCATGTGTATGGTAGCAATAATTATGTGTTTATTTTTAATAAGTGTTTTAATTTCATTAAAATGCATATATATATCATATAAGTGTTTATTCTGCATGGTAGCATTACCCGCTGTCTGGAGGGTTGGGGATGTTATAATATGGTATTAGAGCATGGTTACAACACTAATCTTGGATGGGCCATGTTAGTGGAAGTTGAAGCAAGAGTTCCAGAAGGAGTTGTTGTCAAAATGGAAAAAACTCAAAGTCCTGACCCAAGGTTTCTGTTAGCGTCATAAGTCACTCCTGGATTGCTTGCAGGAGCAGAGCCTGACACCCATTAGTTTAATATCACGATTTTTTTATAAAGGGATGATCAAATGGAAGGGAACTCAAAACAATATCGTCTCAACTCTGAAACTAGGCCAGGCATGCATGGGAAAATGAGGTCTTAGATAAACTTCAAACAGTGAATTGTAATAAGGGTGAGCAGGGGGAAGACTTGTATGAGAAGAGTGCAAAGGTCTGTCATAAACATCAGGTTTCTAATAGATTGCGGAAGAAAGCATCCAAACACAATATCCTCTTACATTCAAACACAGAAGACCAGAGAATATAATAATGTAACAACAAATCCTTTATCATAACATAACTGCAACAATTCACGCGAATCATTCGATCATGAACTCTCTGGTATGAGACAAAAACATAGACGGAGTAAAAAAATTGTCTTTCATAAAACAAGAAATCTCAGATACATATGCACAACCAGGAAACTAGAATGATTGTTAAAACTTTATAGTCGGGAGCTGTGCTCTACCATCGATAGCTACAAAAATGGCGAAAACGCCTACATATACTCAAAACAACAACAAAAACAAAATCGAGATGTTGCATTAAACACATTGTGTCTGCATGGCTTCTGACAATATGCAACTACTGTCTCTGAATGATTGTGCAACTTATGGAAGATGCAATCGCATTCTTGACAGTTCCGTGGGTGAACTGACGTGCCTTTAATTCGTTGCCTAACTTTCCTATTGTGGCGGAGGCGATGTCTAACTACCACCAACTACCTGAATAACTGCTTCATTGGGATTGAGGATGGCCCAGCCAACTCGGCACCTTTGGGACATGGATGACCCCTCGCACCGCCACCTGGATTAACTGAACTACCTAATGAAAAGGTGTGCTAGCTAGCGCGAAGGATAGGGCACATAATATGAGTGGTGGCACCAACATTGTGAGGGTGAGGTAAGAAGTGATGAGGTGTGAGAGAGGTTATAGGGGGAGACATGTGGCGGAAGGAAATAAGCGGAGGGGACAAGAGATGAGATATAATGGACACACTCTTAGTGGGAGGCTACTGTGGAAGGGAGCAGAACACGTGGCAGGTGGTGAGTGGACGATGAAATGGACTAAAAGAGTGGATATGGGGAGACACATGGCAACTGGGGAGGAGGGCCCACGTTGATTTAAAAAAAGAGCATTTGAGAAGGATGGGATTGCCTGAGCGCCGTTGATCCGGGTGCTTTGATCTCGACCGTTGGGAAGATGTGCGCCTGATTCCGGACCCCCCCCCCTCTGCTTAAAGATAGAAAGGCGGGGGGGTCCAGAATCGCCTTTAGCATCATTGATCTGGGCGCTTTTATCTCGACCGTTGAAGAGGTGCATCCCCGATTCCGGACCCCCCCCTTCCACTTAAAGGTAGAAAGGCGGGGGGGCTCTAGAATCTGATGCGCGCTGTTGATCCGGGCGTGCGAAATACTGCCGTCCAAAATTGGTTTCTATTTAAACACGGACGCATTTTCATATCGAACTTAGGACAAGTGGGTTTTTACCCCTTCCTTCGTGTTTTACCCACCCTTACCAGAAATATCGCTAACATTTTGGCTCCATGGGGGATAGAGTCTTCCCTGTGATTCTCTAAGAACACTTTTGCAGATTCAGTGCCTTGCTGTTGGGCTAAGGAGTCATTTATTAAGCTGAAAACAAAAACAATATTTACAAAAACAAAAGAGCCGACTGCGGCTCACGAAAAACATTTTTTCAAGAAATGCCCATTTATTGGGCCATTCAAAACTTCTTCGCCTTCCAGATCTTGCAACCTGTAAGTGTTGTTTGAAAATACTTCAAGGATCTTGAAAGGCCCAAAACAGAGGGCATCAAACTTACTGTGCTTTCCCCTGTCCTTCCTGGGTGCATCCCATTTGAGTACCAGATCACCCTGCTCAAATTCTTTCTTTTTCCTCTTGTCAAAATCCTGCTTGATCTTCTGCTGGTGATTATAGGCCCTGTCCATGACTTGTTCTCTGATCTGCTGCATCCACCATTTGATGAATCCTTATGACCACATGGTTAGGTTCTCCTTCAAAGTCCTAGAGGAAATTCGCCACAGATATGGTGAGATGAGTAGGGAAAATGACCTCTATTCCATAAACAAGTTGGAAGGGTGAGATGCCCAGGGATTTCTTTGTTGTCACCTGATCAACCCATAGAGAAAATTTGAGTTTTGAGTCCTAGGCCCTTTTATTGTCCTCTAGTAGCTTCTTGATGAGCTTGATTAGACTTTTATTGGAGGACTTTGCCAGTCCATTTCCTTGGGGATAATAGGGAGTAGAGTGAATCAGTGAAATCTCAAACTGTTCACAGAAATTGACCAGAGGCTCAGACCTGAAGGGGGCAACGTTATCAGTGACAATTTTACTAGGGCAACCAAGTCTGGCTATGATATCTTCCAGGAAGCTGATGATTACTTTGTGGGAAGTGCTCCTGGTGGGGATAGCTTCTATCCATTTGGTGAAATAATCTGTTGCAGTCAGGATCCATTTGTGCTGGCCACTTGAAGGGGGATGAATTTCTCCAATGAAGTCCAATCCCCACTGCTGAAAGGGTGCTGAAACTACTACATGCTTTAATGGTAGAGATTTGAGCTGCTACTTTCCTGAGAACTTCTGGCATTTGATGCAAGCTCTGATTTCTCTGCAGACATCAGGGAATAAAGTGGGCCAGTAGTATCCAGCCCAAAGGATCTTATGAGATGTGGTTTTACAGTAGTGATGACCTCCACAGAGACCGCTATGGAAGTCAAACATAACCTTATGGGCTTGCTGCGGGTCCAGACACCTTAAAAATACCCTTAGGGGGTCCTTCCAGTACAAGGCTTGGTTAATGAGGCAATATCTGACTGCTTTGAGATTTAAAGCTCGAGCCTTACTTTTCCCCAATCCATCAAGAGGATTTAATTCTTGCAGAAAATACAAGATATCCTTGTACCAAGCGCATGATGCTAGCGATAGGGTGCCCTGGAAATGCTTGTTGGATGGCTCAACTTTCTCATTGATAAAGTTATTTCCCAAGGCTTTGCAATTGGATTCATCCAGCAACTTGGCCAAAATCTACCCCTTTATTAACTTGGTGGGCTTGATCTCCAGATCAAACTCTAGGATCTTCGTGATCCACTTACCTCTTCTTCCGTCTATGTCAGGATGTATAAGAATATCCTTCACAGAAGCCGAAGGAACATATGCAATGATCTTTGAGTGCAAGACATAGATTCTAAAAGCTTTGAGAGCTTTCACCAATGCATAGGCCTACTTTTCCATGATCTCGTATTGGAGTTCTGCATCTCTTAATGCCTTGTTGTAGAAAGAAATAGGTTGCTCTCACCCTTGATCATTTTTCTGCAACAAGACTGTCGCTACTATATCACGGGAAGAAAAAGAAAAAATCAGAAAATCTTTGGAATAATCAGGACTGATCAGCACAGGTGCCTCAGTCAACGCCTTCTTTATTTGGACAAAAGATTCCCTGGGTTCAGTGGTCCATTTTACTTCATTTCCCTTCCTGATCATGGTTTTGATGTGTTTCACCAGTTCGGCAAAATTTGAGATGAATCTCCTCAGAAAATTAATCTTCCCCAAAAAGGCCTGAACTTCCTTCTTAGATCTGGGAAGTGACAGGGTCTGAAGTGCTTCTACTCTACTAGGATCAATTCTCACCCCCTCTGTTGATACTATATGGCCTAATAGCTTCCCCTCCTGCATAGTAAACAAATATTTCTTGGGGTTTAGGGATAGGCCAAATCTCCGACACTTCAGGAAAACTTTCCTTAAGTGGCAGCAGTGCTCCTCGTCTATCTTGGAGAAGACCGTGATGTCATCTAGATAGATTACCATGAACTGTTCTTTCTCCCCGATGAAGGCTATATCCATGGCTCCCTGAAATGTTGTTCCTACATTCATCAGTCCGAAAGGCATTTTAGCATACATGAATGTGCCCCAAGGAGTGGTGAAGGCCGTTTTTTCCCTGTCCTCAGGCATGACAGATATCTGATTGTAACCAGAGAAACCATCAATCATGGATATTCTAGATGCACGAGTGACCTTCTGCAATATGTGCTCCATGTTGGGTAGGGGATAATTTTCTTTCCTTGAGCTCCTGTTCAGGTTCCTGAAATCAACACAGAGTCTGATTTCGCCACTTTTCTTCCTTACCGAGACCAAATTGGCCACCCAGTCGGAATATCTCAAGGGGACAATGATTTGGGCATCTAGCAGCTTCTTTACTTATTTTTCCATGACAGGTAGCAACATGGGATTTATCTGCCTTAGCTTCTGCTTGAATGGCTTAGCTTCTTCTTTCAGTGGGATCTTGTGCTCAATGACCGATGTGTCATATGTCTTGAGGTCTTCGTAGGTCCATGCAAATACATCAACAAACTCTCTCAGCAGCCCCTTATATTCACTCCTCTGTTCCCCGGTCAAACTTCTTGACAACTTGACAAACTTGGGCTCCTCTGGTGTGCCAATGTTGCACTCGGCTATGTCATCATCATAACCTGAAATTCTACCCTTCACTGCCACATCATTCCCGTCGAACAATCTTTCTAAAGGGACTAGTCCTCTCGGGATGTAATTGCTCTGTAGTTGAATAATCTGATGATTAGCAATTTTATTTAAAATCACCCCAGGGTGGGGGTCCCCTTCCATGTCAGGATCTTCATCAATATGCAATGCAGAATAATCATCAACAGATTGGAGAAATTTTTCGATTTCCAAATCATCTTCGAATACCTTCCAATGCTTGACATTGTCCGGTACAGAAGGTTTGTATTTTATTTCAACATCAGATCTGACCATAGGCGGCGAAGGAACTTCGAGAAAACTAGCTGTGACAGCTAAAAAGTCATCTAAAACATTTTCTTCCCTTGGAATGAAAGAGATGTTAAAAGCTGAGAAGAAATTATCAACTAGGTCCCATACCTCGTTCCTGTAATTCTTGAGTTGAGGATGCTTGGCCTGATAAACATTTTTGACCTGCTGGACAATCAATTTTGCATCTCCAAACACAACCATCTCCTTTATTCCCATTTCTTTTACAACCCTCATACCTAGAACAAGAGCTTCATACTCTTCCACATTGTTGGTGATTTCGAATTCCAGCTTGTATGACAGAGATATGGTCTCTTGACAGGGTGATATGAATACCACTCTGACACCTGCTCCTACACTGGAGGAAGCTCCATCAAAGAACATCTTCCAAACAGAGGTGGTTGGAGGAGGCATATCTTGATTAAGAATAGGCTATTTTCTAATCTGTAAATGGGCCTCAGGAGTCTTAGTGACCTGTAACAAACTAGACCCTAAGCCAGTGTCAAGTGCAAAGATGGGGTGATTAGTGGGGTTCGCTTCATCACTGACTATGTCGGCTAGTTGGGCTTCTCTGTACAATCTCCTATGTTCCCCTCCAAAAATTGGAATGATGGCATATGTGAGATCCATCTATAACGTTCCTTCAAGTCTGTTAATCTAATACCTTGACAACAACATACCAAACTTGGGAGGAACATCAACCACTACAATATCCATGACCAGACTTTTCATGGGCAGTTGAAACAAGGAAACCACCAGGTCCTTGATGACTCCCAGACATTTCACCCTCCTCGAATCAAAAGAGTACAAATCATGATAGGCCCTGGTCACTTCTAGTCCCAGTTCTTCCATGACTATCTTGGGCATAAGGTTATGAGAATCTCCTGAATTCATGAGGCAATTATGCAGCACTTTATCATGTATATTCAGGGAGGTGTAGAAGGGAGGGGATGAATCATCTCTGTCTTCTACCATGGGACCTAGGACAACTGCTAGCCTTTCAGCTTGGAGGTTTATGGAGTCTTTGGAAGGGCATGAGGCTTCAGACCACAAAAGATCAGAGAAGCGCTTTTTGAATTCTTCATGTTTGATTAGCTCGGTGAGGGGCATAGGGATCCTGATCTTTTGAATTTCATGCTCAAAATTAAAAGAAGATGTAGGCTTTGGAATTTCTCTTCTTTTAGGAACATGATTGTGGACAGTGGGGGAGAGGGATTGAGATTTCTTACCTCTATGAGCGTCTGCTACTTCATTAGCAGGTTTCTCCATTCTAGTGGACTGCTCAGGAATATCAGGTGTTGTTGTCTTTTTGTCGAACCTCAGGTTATACCTACCTCGACTGCCACTAGCCTTGTCTCCCATGCTCAATTCATTTAGATGACCATCCATGAGATAATCCTCATAAGCTGCTTGAGTGAGATGAGGAAAAGGAGGAACGTCTTCTAAGTAGTGGATTTTAGGCTCAAGCTCGTCTATTTCCCCTTCTTCATCTTCGGCCACAAAATTGTTCTGTAAGGGGGTATGAATTCTTTGGTCTTCTCTGTCTCTTCCCCTTTCTCTGTGCATAGTCGGGGGATCGATATTGTTTGGCCTCCAGAAACCTCCTTTGTTTTCGGTGCTTTGAGGGCCCTTATACGCTTGCCTCCTTTTCACCTTCAGTCTCTCCATCTTTTTAGACATAAACTTCATCATCTTGTTCAGTTCATCCACTTGAGTGTGGGGCAACGATGGGCCAGAAGTTGAGGCCTCGGACTTTCCCTTTCTTCTGTCTGCGTCGACCTTGCTCCTCAGTCTGTCAGCTGCTAATATGTTGGATTCTACTTCTATGGCAGCATCTTTCATTTGAGCTAAGGAAGTGGCTCTTCTTTCTCTTAATAACAGACAAAAATCTGGGTCGAAAGCACTAGCGTAGGAAATTTGGGAAGAGGCTTCTGATGGATTTATCTCTGCAAGAATCTTGTTATACATCTTATTGAATCTTTTGGAGAAGTTAGAGACAGACTCTCCTTACATTTTCTTTAGAGACCCAAACTCTGTCATGTAATACATGAAATCCTTTCTATCTCCCCATTGCCTCAGGAAAACATTATCCAGGGCTTCAATTCCAGCAATAGATCTGGGGGCCAATCCTCTAAACAATTTCCTCACATCACCATCCAGGCTCTGGACAAAGACTCTCATCCAGAAATCTTCATGTTCAATGTTTAGATTGTCTGCATAACTATAGAAAGCAGTGAGGTGCTCTTCTGCAGTTATGTCTTCTTCGCCAGTGAACTTCGACATGTATTTCAGGTATTCTCCAATGGGGAGAGGATGCATAGGTTGAGGTAGGATCAAGGGAGCGTATCGAGCAGCAACTATGGAATCCATTCTATTCAGAAGGGGATTAGCACCAGCCATAGGAATATTAGGTAGTGGAGAGCCTGGAGGAGAAGAAGTGTGAATAGGAGATATCGGCAGAGAGCTTCTTGAAGGAGAGGGAGACAACGAGGAAAACAAAGAGAGAGCTAAGGGACTTGAATGTGCAGATGTTTCTCTCTGTGTGGTAATAGTAACAATAGGAGGGGTAGTGAAACCTTCTGAGGCCCGAGTTCTATGTTGAGGCACAGCTCCTAGGGAGGGGGGAGTGACAAGGATCTCTCCTTCTGATGCTAGGCCAGGAGGAGAGAACTCAGCAGGAACACTCCCGAAATTCAGAAAACGGGAAACCTTAGAGAAAGGATGACTAGAAAGCTGAGAACAAGAAAGTGGAGTTTTTACAGAAGGAGGCAGGGAAATACCTGATTTAGTGGTGAAGCTTTCTCCTTGAGAGGGCTTCCCTTTTCTGATAATCACCTCCGGATTTTCTTCAGGCATAGCCAGAGGCAGTTGTGGATGGGACCGCGTGTGTCTACCACTAGAAGCCACAACTAACCCAACAGGTTCGCCGTAGTGGAGTCGTCACAATGGAGTCGCCAGGTGCATAGTAGCAATCTCAATAGTTCTGATATCTGATGCACCTTCAGAATCAGCTGATCGTTGTCGTTCAATCCCGGGGAAAATATTCAACTTCGTCCCCGACAACAGTGCTAGAAATGTTAGCGTCATAAGTCACTCCTGGATTGCTTGCAGGAGCAGAGCCTAACACCCATCCATTTAATGTCATGATTTGCTTATAAAGGGATGATCAAATGGAAGGGAACTCAGAACAATATCGTCTCAACTCTGAAACTAGGCTAGGCATGCATGGGCAAATGCGGTCTTAGTTAAACTTCAAACAATGAATTGTAATAAGGGTGAGCAAGGGGAAGACTTGTATGAGAAGAGTGCAAAGGTTTGTCATAAACATCAGGTTTCTAATAGACTGGGGAAGAAATCATCCAAACGTAAGATCCTCTTACATTCAAACACAAAAGACCAGAGAATACGATAATGTAACAACAAATCCTTTATCATAACATAACTGCAACAATTCATGTGAATCATTTGATCATGAACTCTCTGGTATGAGACGAAAACATAGACGGAGTAAAAAAACTATCTGTCATAAAACAAGAAATCTCAGATACAGATGCACAACCAGGAAACTGGAATGATTGTTAAAACTTTATAGTTGGGAGTTGTGCTCTACCATCGATAGCTACAAAAATGGTGAAAACGCCTACATATACTCAAAACAACAACAACAACAAAATCGAGATGATGCATTAAACACATTGTGTCTGCATGGCTTCTGACAATATACATCTACCATCTCTGAATGATCGTGCAACTTATGGCAGACGCAATCGCATTCCTGACAGTTCCGTGGGTGAACCGACGTGCCTTTAATTTGTTGCCTGACTTTCCTATTCTGGCGGAGGCGATGTCTAACTATCACCAACTACCTGAATAACTGCTTCATTAGGATTGAGGCTGGCCCGGCCAACTCGACACCTTTGGGACATGGATGACCCGTCGCGCCGCCACTTGGATTAACTGAGCTGCCTGATGAAAAGGCGTGCTAGCCAGCGTGAAGGATAGGGCGCATAATAGGAGTGGTGGCACCAACATTTTGAGGGTGAGGTAAGAAGTAATGAGGTGTGAGAGAGGTTATAGGGGGAGACACATGGCGGAAGGAAATAAGCGGAGGGGACAGGAGATGAGATATAATGGACACACTCTTAGTGGGAGGCTAATGTGGAAGGGAGCGAAACACGTGGCAGGTGGTGAGTGGATGATGAGATGGACTAAAAGAGTGTAGATGGGGAGACACATGGCAACTGGGGAGGAGGGCCCACATTGATTTAAAAATAGAGCAACTGAGAAATATGGGATCGCCTAAGCACTGTTGATCTGGGAGCTTTGATATCGACCATTGGGAAGATGCACGC
>JZKD02S0123846.1:105617-124652 GCA_000966675.3 Picea glauca
CTCGACCGTTGAAGAGGTGCATCCTCGATTCCGGACCCCCCCCCTTCCGCTTAAAGGTAGAAAGGCAGGGGGGCTCTGAAATCCGATGCGCGCCGTTGATCTGGGTGTGTGAAATCCTGCCGTCGAAAATTGGTTTCCATTTAAACATGGACACATTTGCATACCAAACTTAGGACAAGTGGGTTTTTACCCCTTCCTTCGTGTTTTACCCACCCTTACCAGAAATATCACTAACAGTTTCAATGCGGAGCCTGGATGGGCTAGGTAAGTGGTCATTGGACCCAAGGTTTCAAGAAAAAATTGTGTCTGGAGGACCAATTTCGAACCTCAGAACCTTCCTGAGTTCCAAGAAGTTAGCTTGGTCATGTTACGAATCTCAAGAGGAATAGAGGTATCGTAAAACCATGACAAAAGTGGTGTTGGACTATAGGGTAATGTGGCCCTTGGGATCTATTCGGGAGAAGGAGAATCCCTTGTGACCACTAGATCTAGGGAAGGTACAAAGGATTTAACCTGGAATCCCTTCGAACTTCATGATTTCGGTGAAGTTGATGCAAAGTAAGAGAAATCTTGAAGCTTTGAAGCCCCGAAGTGGATCTACACCGTAGATATGGAGAGGAGAGCTCAACTGTTGGATTAACCAATGTTGAAAGGTCAATGCAGTAGTGAAGGGAGAAAGATTGTGAAGCTCCTAAGTCCATAGTTAATCTAGACAATCTATCAAGAGGGACGCATGTCAATAGATCTGAGACTTCGGGAAAATTCACTTTGGAGGATTTCAAGTGTGCAGTGTGACAAACTCCCAAAATCCAGAAGGTCAAAGTATATCACAACCATCCATTGAGAAGGACACGCATCAAGAGATCCTGTACTTCGGGTGCAAGAACTTCGTAAGGAGGAAAGTGTTGTGAGTTTGAAACTACTGAAGCCCGAAGTGTCGAAGTCACTCATAGTTGTTGATCGTGAAGGAGGACATGCATCAGTAGATCATGAACTCTGGGAAAAAAAAGCATTACGGGCAAAAGCTAGCATAGAGGAGTTGAAACTCCCGAAGTCTGTAGCCCCAAAGACCCAAAGTGGTGATTCATGATGACATCACCTAGAGGTGGCGTGGACACATGGGATGTGTGCCAAGTGTTACTGGGTTTCAAACCCGTGGAAGATATAAATGGCATTTGGAATGTAGCGCGTGGGCCACATATCAACTGCTAGTATTCCTCTATGTGGCATTCTATATGAGTAAGGTTAGTGGGGCCCGAGGTTATGTAACGTAGTTAAAGGTTCGAGGACCCACAGTGGATTTGATCACTCAACGACCAAGAGGAATTGTGAGGACCCAAGTTGCATGGAAGTTAATTATTCAAGGCGGTCTCGCAATCCAAACCACAGTTTCACCGAGGGGTTACATGTTAATGTCAGAAGAATTGCGGGATGGAAGGCGGGTTACTCCAAAACAACGTTTCATGCCCCCACAATTGGAAAATGTTAAGTGATGGGACGTAATTATGTCACCAAAGGTGATTAGGAATATTCAGAAATTAAAATTTTGGATGTGCGGATGCGAGATCCTCTGAAGCTCCGAAGTTCCAAAGACCTAGAGTCTGAGAACTCATACACCTGAGGTTACATAGTAAGAGTCATCCATCAGATGTTCATTAGACATGGATGGTTGATCCACCCTACATCGTGATTTTTGTAATGTGGAACTCCGAGAGATTTTTGTGTGGTGCTTTGAAACCTTTCGAAGCCGAAGGCCCAAATAAGCACCTAGTGACCTAGTGCTTGTTCATGGCCCGTGATTGCATGGGTTGGGGACGGAGAGAAAGGGGCTAGTGCCTGAAATTGATTACATAGCAGAGAAGAGATCAGAAAAAAAATGAAATCTGAACGTTTTCTTAAATTAGATTAGTTTATGAATGTTGTGAGATTTGTTAAGGATTGATGGCCTGACAAATTCTGGTTGACTGGACGTTGTGTTTGCAGAGTTCAACAAGTGTCATAAACAAATCAAATTTTCACAGAGCGCTTTGGAGACACTCACAGAGATAATAGAAAATCGTTTTTCTTGCATATAGTGTGTTTATGTATTTGTGTTCATTATTATGTTTTTATATGTTGTTCATGGTTTGAATGCGTAAACTGGCGAACTATTGAATAAGTTTCAATTGTTTCTCTTCTTTGAGTTTTCGAGTGCAAGAAGTGCACAATGTCCGCAAGGAGTGCATTGACAGAGGTAAGTTAACCTCAGAGAAGCTCAAGAGAGATACCATTCAACCTTCATCAGTAGAAGTGCAAGGAGTGCATAGGGAGAACTCTGTGTTGAGTTCAGAGAGAGCTAGAGTCACTGAGAACTTTGTAGGGCTCTGCCAAGTAGGCATCAGGCGAGTGAAAGTGTGCATAGAGAGAACTCTTTGTTGAGTTCAAGGAGAAGTGTATAAGAGGTAGATACTCATAGAGTTGTTGAACACTCTGTAGAAAATGCTCAACAAGGTGTGCTTTGAACAGAAGGTTTCCAGGAGGGTATAAAGTTTTCACTACCAGACCTACAGCCGCTGTTTGATATCGAGATAGATGCTTCAGACTATGTTGTGGGCATCGTTCTCACTCAGCATGACCACCCTGTGGCCTATCATAGTGAGACACTATCAGATGTTTTCCGTAAGTACGCTACTTACGGCAAATAAATGTAATCCATTGTGCATGTCTATCACCAGTGGAGACAATCATCCAAATTGATCATAAACCATTGAAATTCATGCAGACACAAGGAAAATTACAGAATGACCACCATAAAAAGTGGTCCACATACTTGCAAAAATTCCACCTCAACATAAAGTATAAAACATGAAGCACCAATCGCGTCTATGATTTCCTCAGCAGACTGTCAGTCGCGAAACTCACCACGGTGCTAGACTCTTGCGGCCATGAGACCTCTGGATGGCCCCAACTCTATGAGATAGACCCGGACTTCGCCACCACCTACCAAATGTTGGGTGCAAATGCAGTTGTCGATAATTTCCATCTTTGGGATGGGTTGTTGTGTCTTTTGGGCCATATTTGTGTTCCATCAAGCGAGTGAGTGAAGATGATCTGGGAAGCCCACTATAGTCGGGTGGCAGGACACTTCGATGTCGAAAAGATAGTCACGATGCTACAAAAACATTTCTACTGGCCAAAACTTCGATAGGAGTTCCACAAGTATATCAGGTCCTGCATTGCCTACGATATTGCCAAACTGACCACTAAGAAACAGGGCCTGTACACCCCTCTTCCTACTCCTGACAGGCCATGGGAATCCATCTCAATGGACTACATGTTGGGCCTCCCATCAACCAAGTGGGGAAATGACTATTTTTTGTTTTTGTTGATCTCTTTTCTAAGATGGTGATTTTGGTTGCCAACAAGAAGAGCATCACAACAAAGGCCACTACCAAGCTCTTCTTTGAACAAATCAAGGTACATTTTGGAATCCCATAAACCATTGTCTCAGATCAGGATATTCGATTTCTCAACACATTTTGGTCGAGCCTCTGGTCACTACTGGACACCAAGTTCACCAAATCCATGGCCTTCCACTCTCAGACACATGGCCAAACCGAGGTCGTAAATCGAATGATTGTGCATATCCTTCGCATGTATAATTCAAAGAACCCTCACACATGGGATGAGAACCTTCCCTATTTCCAGCATAGCTACAACCAAGCCCTAAATAGCTCAACCAAACACATCCCCTTTCAGGTGGGGCTGGGATTCCAACCATTGGGTCCCATAGATGTTGCACTTCCCCTTGCGGTCACCTCGACTGACTCATATCCTGCTCCAACTGAATATGACAAAGACACTCAGTTCAATGAGTGGATCCAACACATCTACCAATAGGTTTAGGATATCCTACAAAAGTACAATGACAAGTACAAGCAGTGCCATGATCAACATTAGGTGCCACATAAGTTTCAACTGGGTGACAAATTTTGGTTGCACTTGCAAAAAAAATGCCTTACAGGACCCCATAGGAAGCTTCACCCACTTCGTTATGGGTCGTACACCATCACCAACATAATATCCCCCGGTAGAGCCCTAGTTGTAAATATGAATTGTAAACAAGTTTGTTAGGCTGGTGAGCCGAGTTATAATAAGCTAAGAGGCTTATGTGATTACTAGGCCAGGAGCCTGATATTTTATTTGTATATGTAATTATGCAGATCATTAATAAAAATATAAACACTTTTGTGTGTAGACCGATGACAAAGAAGAGTTATGGGGGACTAAGCTCCACTAGGTAGTGTAAGGAAGGGGGGATAAGTATTTGAGCCTAGGGGCTAAGCTAGGGGGATTACCTCTAGAGGAATAATATTTTGATATTATTTCTTGAAGACTAAAGTGAACATTATATTTTTTTGTTATCCCAAGTTCCATGTGGTTGGGGAAGTAAGCTAAATGGAGCACATGTAGCTCCAGGAAGACAAGTGTCGACCTGGGCTCATGCATCTAAAATTTGAAGCGTCAGCTAAGTTGGGGGTTTGATCTTCCATTCTGTCATCATCCACATGAGTTCATTCTACCATTCTCCCATCCTACATGTGAACTCGATTTTTCTCTGCGTTTGATCTCTGCATACCCTCACACATATCTAAAAACCAGAAAGGGAAGTTGACCTTTGTTATTCGGTGAACCCAGTCTATCCACACCTGCAGAGCCGAGTTTGTACCTTAACTATTTTTGGTTTGTCGTTTTCTATTTTCTGAGAAGTGTTGTGTCATAACTATTGGTTGTGCAACCATACAGTTCCTTGATGAAGTGAGACTTGTTGTCATCGACTGTTTCTTATTGAGCATTGATATTTCCTAGTGTTCAAATGTTTTCTTGTTGGGTGTCCATAACCGTTTTTCCCTGTTTTTGTTGTTGTTTTTGTTGTTGTCAAACATACCTAGTTGTAGTTGAGTCGAAGACCGGTTATCAGACCCATGACCAGCTCTCCCAGGTGAGAGATTTTGTTGGGAAGTGAGTTCTCCTGGAAGGGAGTCCCGTAGTAGCTACAGTACTCTGAGACTTCTGGTCCAACCTGTTACTGAAGCCTAAGGTAAGGGAGGTGTACTAGCCGATGGACTTGTATTAATGAAGGTGTATCCTCCTAGGGTGGAGCAGGTGTGTGGTGAATGAGGGTCTATGTGTTGTGGGTGTAAGTGGCTCCCGGGATAAAAGATCTTTCCTATTTCTTTGTGAAACTTCCTTGTTGTCCTTCCCAAGCCTAGAATTACCTTTCCCGGTGGAGTTTAGTCCCAGCTCAAGGGTGACCTACTACTGAGAGTGATGAGCAGTGCAGTCTAGGGATGGGAGGTTCGTGGAAGGTCTGCAAGCAGTTGGTGGATTTACTCTAGCTAAAATATAAGTATCATTTATGTGTTTAATTATGTATTTTATGCATGTTTGGATTACTTGAAATGTATCATGTGTTTTGTTGTATGTGGAATTACTGTTAATCTCTATTTCATCTGTATGGTAGTCGTAATTATGTGTTTATTTTGAAACAGTGTTTTAATTTCATTAAAATGCATATATATATCATATAAGTGTTTATTTTGCATGGTAGCATTACCCAATGTCTGGAGGGCCAAGGATGTTACAATATGGTATCAGAGCATGGTTACAACACTGAACCTGGATGGGCTATGTTAGTGGAATTTGAACCAAGATTTTCGGAAGGAGTTGTTGTCAAAATGGACAAAACTCAAAGTTCTGACACAAGGTTTCAACGCAGAGCCTGGATGGGTTGGGTAACATGTCATTGGACTGAAGGTTTCAAGAGGAAATTGTGTCTGGAGAACCAATTTCGAACCTCATAACCTTCCTGAGTGCCAAGAAGTTACCTTGGTCATGTTACGAAGCTCAGGAGGAATAGCGGTATCGTAAAACCACGAAAAAAGTGGTGTTGGACTATATAGTAATGTGAACCTTAGGATCTATTCAGAAGAAGGAGAATCCCTTAAGACCATCAGATATGGGAAAGGTGTAGAGGAGTTAACCTGGAAGCCCTTCGGACTTCGCGACTTTGGTGAAGTTGATGCAAAATAAGAGAAATCTCGAAGCTCTAAAGCACCGAAGTGGATCTACACCGTAGATCTGGAGAGGAGAGCTCAACCGTTGGATTAACCAATGTCAAAAGGTCAACAAAGTAGTGAAGGGATAAAGATTCCAAAGCTTCAAAGTCTGGAGTTAGTCTAGATAGTCCATCAAGAGGGACGTGTGTTAATAGATCTGAGAATTCAGGGAAAGTCACTTCGGAGGATTTCAAGTGTGGAGTGTGACAAACTCTTGAAATCTCGAAGGCCAAAGTATATCACAACCGTCCATTATGAAGGAAACACGTCAAGAGATTGTGTACTTTGGGTGCAAGCACTTCGTGAGGAGGCAATTGTTGTGAGTTTGAAACTCCCGAAGCTCGAAGTGTCGAAGTCACTCATAGTCGTTGATCGTGAAGGAGGACACACGTCGATAGATCATGAACTCCATGAAAAAAAAGTGCTATGGACAAAAGAGACCATAGAGGAGTTGAAACTCCCAAAGTCTGAAGCCCCAAAGACCCAAATTGGTGAGTCATGATGACATCACCTGGAGGTGGCATGGACACATGGGATGTGTGCCACATGTCAGTGGGTTTCGAACCCGTGGAAGATTGAAATGGCATTTGGAATGTAGCACGTGGGCCACGTATCAACTGCTAGAATTCTACCATGTGGCATTCTGTATGAGAAAGGTTAGTGGGGTCCAAGGTTATGTAACGTATTTAAAGGTCAAAGGACCCATAGTGGTGTTGATCACGATACATCAAGATCAACAACCAGGAGGAATTGCGAGGACCCAAGTTTCACGGAAGTTAATTATCCAAGGCAGTCCCACAATCCAAACCATGGTTTCACCAAGGGGTTACATGTCAACGTCAGAATAATTGCGGGATGGAAGGAGGGTTACTCCAAACCACCATTGCATGCCCCCACAATTGGAAAACGTTAAGTGATGGGACGTAATTACATCACCAAAGGTGATTAGGAATATTTAGAGATTAAAAGTTTGGATGTGCAGATGCGAGATCCTCTGAAGCTCCGAAGTCTCGAATACCTGAAGTCCCAGAACTTAGATGCCTAAGGTTACATAGTAAGATTCAGCCATCAGATGTTGATTAGACATGGATGGTTGATCTGCCCTACATCGCAAGTTCGGTAATCTGGAACTCCGAGATATTTTTGTGTGGTTCTTTGAAACCTTGTGAAGTCGAATGCCCAAATAAGAACCTAGTGACCTAGCGCTCATTCATGGTCCGTGATCGCATGGGTTAGGAACTAAGAGAAAGGGGCTAGTGCCCGAAATTGATTACAGAGCAGAGAAGAGCTTAGAAAGAAAATGAAATCTGAATGTTTTCTTAAATCAGATTGGTTTATGAATGTTATGGGATTTGTTAAGGAATGATGGCCTGGAAAATTCTAGTTGACTGCACATTGTCTTTACAGAGTTCAACGAGTGTCAGAAACAAATCGAATTTTCACAAAGAACTTTGGAGACACTCACAGAGATAATAGAAAATCTTTTTTCCTACATATAGTGTGTTTATGTATTTGTGTTCATTATTATATTTTTATATGTTGTTCATGGTTTGAATGCATAAATTGGTGACATATTGAATAAGTTTCAATTGTTTCTCTTATTTGAGTTTTCGAGTGCAAGAAGTGCACATTGTCGGCAAGGAGTGCATTGACAGAGGTAAGTTAACCTCAAAGAAGCTCATGAGAGATACCATTCAAACTTCATCAGTAGAAGTGTAAGGAATGCATAGGGAGAACTCTGTGTTGAGGTCATAGAGAGATAGAGTCACTGAGAACTTTGTATAACTCTACAAGGCAGACATCAATTAAGTGCAAGTGTGCATAGAGAGAACTCTTTTTCGAGTTCAGGGAGAAGTGTATCAGAGGTAGATACTCATAGAGTTGTTGAATACTCTGTATAAAACACTCAACAAGGTGTTCTTTGAATAGAAGGTTGCGAGGAGGGCACGAAGTTTTCCTTTGAAAGGAAACAGAAGGTTTGAGACCCTTAGGAGACTGATTAAATCAAAAAGCTTAGAAGAGATAACACAAGGAGTGCATGGGAGATGGACTCATTCTAAGTCCTAAATCTCAGAAGAGATAACACTTACGAGAGCGAAGATGAGATCTAAGAGGTGGACACGTAGGAGAAAGGTCAAAGGCTGAAGCCTTTGAACACTGACAAAATCTTCCAAGGCGAAAGAAGTCAAAATATCAGGAGGAGGAGCGACAATAGTCGTCAGATCGGTTATGGCGAGGAGCCTGGACCATTAGATCAGCATCCAACATAACAAAGGAAGCACATAGGAGAGGAATAGATCCCATCCATTGGGTCTGAGTGCAAAGGATCAACAATCGTTAGATTTGGAGGTAAGCACACGAGACTTAACCCTTGTGTGCGCAGGAGAGTGGACTTGTCAAAGTCCCAAAGTCCCAAAGTTATTTGGGACTATCCATCATCAAATAGGACAAGTGGCGTAAGCCTATAGACTACGGGTAAAGACCCAAAGCAAACATCAACCTTCAGAATGTCCAAATTAAACATCAGTCGTTGGATACAGAGGATAGGTGGTGTAAGTTTGTGGAATCCGAGTAAAGACCCAAAGTATGTCCTGGTCGTTGATTGCCATGAGTGGTACGTGTTGATAGATCGACATCTCTGGGTGAATTTCACTAGGGTCTCAGTTGAGAATTGAGACTGTCGAACCTTGAAGTCCCGAAGCGGATGAGAGCCACCAATGTGAAGGTGGACATGAGTTGCCAAATCTAGAACTCTGGAGGAAAGAAAAGGGGGAAAATTTTGAAGTCCCGAAGAATATTTTGATCATTGATCGAGGAGGGAGTTGAAGGACCGTTGATCTAGTTGAGGAGACTTAAGTCCTAAAGTAGGAGCAAATCCGTCAATTTAGAAGGATGTGTGGCAGACGATCTGCCATTTCAAAGAAATCTCTTCGGAAGAAGTGAGAGGTTGAGAACTGAAACTCTCGAAGTCTGGATTCACAGAGGAAATCGTAGTGGAACATATGTAGTGATAGGTGTCAGAATATCCTCCACTTCGAAAGATAGATACTGAGGAGGGAGCGATATTTGAGAGTTGAAACTCACGAAGACCGAAAAGCCGAAATCAATCGTAGTCATTGGTTTGGAATAGAGCTATGTGCCGACAAATCATGGAGGTCTGGGAAGGTGTGTGAAAGACAGGAAGGGAAGATATATAGCAGTCATTGATCACAAATCATCATCAAAAGTGAGATATCTATGGACGAGCTGGATTTCGAGGCCAGAACTTTCTTGGAAGTTAAAAATTTGAGAGCAGGTCACAATTTATACCATTGTTTTAACAAAGTGATGCATGGCATTTGGAGGTCAATTGTGGGGCAAAACACGGGTTGGCCTAAAACCACTCTTTCCCATACTCGCAATCATAGTTTTCCATTTTTTCATAGCACATGGCCATATGAAGGAAATGGCTAATGAAAAAGGGGCTAGCGCCTGAAACTTGGATTTTTAGTAAGCACACAGGAATAGCCTGCAGGTCTCACAGGACCTGCACCTAAAGGAAAAAAGGGGGCTTCTGTATAATTTTTTTGGGTTCAATCACTAGCCCGAAGAGTCAATCCGACTTAGCATTTGGAAAGATCCTTTGACCGAGAGGTCAGCAGACCCTGCTAAGGTGGGGGAAATACGTCGAAAGTGCTCAGGGCAGGAATAATAATGCACAGTGATCACAGTGGGAGAAGAAGAAGATTTAGGAATCTGGGAAGAATTGTAGACTTCTGGTATCAACAAGGAAAAGTTTTATAGGGAGAAAGAAGTTGTTGCAATTTTTGTGGCAGCAAGTCTGTTACGGCTTATTAAGTCGGCCAAAGGAAAGAATGCGTGCATGTTTGCAAGTGTTGTCGGTGATGTTGTTGCATAAGGAGGGAAGCAACAAAGAAAGGAAGTGTTGGTTATAAGTTTGATAAAAGAAGCATGAAGGCTTCTACTACCATCAGACCTTCAGGTAATATAAAATTTATTACTGGCAACCATGCAGGTATGAGTTTTTATTACTCTTTTTGCATAATTGTTGAAAGGAAATTTAGGTAAGAATTTCCTCAACCAAAGTTATTTTATAATATCACATGTTTATATTTTTGAGTGCATACCACTGGATGTAGTAAAGGTTGGAGACCTGTATTAATTCAAATCTTTTTAGCTTCTAAATGCACAATTGACATAGTAGAATGTCATGTTAATTTGTTTATGGAGTAATAACCAAAGAATTAAAAGATAAGAACCTATTATAGGAATGAATTCCAGTAAGCTAGTCATGTATGAGACTAGGAGATGGTTGAATATGTTTTGTAAGTACATGTATATATATTATTGCATGGAAATAATTGTTAGTAACAACTGAAATGTTGTTAACTCATGAAGTTGAGGACATTTTAGGGAGGTGTTAGACATTGCAACAAGAAATTTGCAAATCAAGTAGTCACATGAGCATTGACTATAGGAAATTTTCTTGTTCAAAAGAAGAAATAATGACCTTACTGTTATTAATTATGAACATGGATATGCATAGAATAACGAGTCATTCTATTTTATTTAATTGTTGGGTAATTGTGATTGAAATGATAGGTCCAGGAAATTCTAAGATCACTGCATAAGATTTTGTACATATTGCAATTGAATTATGATGCACAAAAAATACTGACAATTCGTTGGCTATATGCAAGATGAAGCATTACAGGAAAAATGGTATGAAGTTTGATTCCTGTGGAAACCCACAAGGATGGTTGCATTCATAATATGGCAACAACCAGGATGAATTATGAAATAGAATTTCATGTTTTGGGGAAAAGATGAATTCCCTTTGAAATAATCTTGAGTTTCTAAATAAATCATTTTATGTTTTCTCATGATAATTGCATGTGGGTGATGCAGATGAGATGATTTTGGTAAAATTTAGAATGTTGACTACAAAGAGTAGCTCGGGGAAGATGTCGATTGGAGACCTTTGAGGGTAGTTGGAATTCATTGAGCCATGGTGCTCTAAGACTTCTGGTCTGACCTATTTCTGAAGCCCAAGGAAAGGGAGGTGTAATAGCCAATGGATTGTGTGATAGTGAAGGTGCACACTCCTAGGGTGGGACAAACATGTGGGGAAGAGAGACCGTTGTTTGGAATGATGATGGGGTTTGGTACCTTGGCCTAGACCATGTTGATATGGAAGTCCTCTAAATCAAAAGATAAGTATCAATTCTCTATTCATTGTATGCTATGTATCTCGTAATTGGTATACAAGTTATAATGTTATTAGAATTTCCTGTATATATATATATTGCATGTATGTTCTAATTTTTCTTTCGAATGAATAGGTGTATGAGAAGATTATTTACGTATGTAGAGTCATATCACTTCTGAGAGTTTATCAATGGATGGAACATCGTGGATCTACAACCATTATGTGCTTTCAATGAGGTTTAATTGAAGCATGTACCAAGGAACAATAAGATGAATGATTTCTTGAAGCAACTCCAGGGAATAGAGCAATTGAGTTTCAGCTACATTATGGATACCAAAATTGGTGCTTGAAAGTAAATATGGATAATGGGATTCCAATAGATAAATCTTGGAGTTTTTTGAATAATTTTTTAATTATATATGTATAAACAAGTTGCATTAAGGACAATGCAAAAATAATAGGAGGGGATTGTAATATCGCTCGGTACATACCCAGTTGTAAATATGAAATGTAAACATGTTTGTTAGGATGGTGAACCGAGTTATAATAAGCTAGGAGGCTTATGTGATGATTAGGCCATCAGATTGATATTTTGTTTGTATATGTAATTATGCAGATCATTAATAAAAATATAAACATTGTTGCGTGTAGACGAACTATGAAGAAGAGTTATGGGGGACTAAGCTCCACTAGGTAGGGTAAGGAAGGGGGGCTAAGTATTTGGGCCCAAGGGATAAACTAGGGAGATTAAATCTAGAGGAATAATATTTTAATATTATTTCCTGAAGACTAAAGTGAACATTATATGTTTTTGTTATCCTAAGTTCCTGGTGGCTGGGTACGTAAGCTAAATGGAGCGCATGTAGCTCCAGAAAGACAAGTGTCGACCTAGGCTAATGTAGCTAAAAGTTGAAGTGTCAGCTGATTTGGGGGTTCACTCTTCCATTCTGTCATCATATGCCTAATTTCGTTCTGCCATTCTACCATCCTACACGTGAACCTGATTTTTCTCTACGTTTGATCTCTGCATACCCTCACACATCTCTAAAAACCAGAAAGGGAATTCAACCTGTGTTATTCGGTGAACCCAGTCTATCCACACTTGCAGAGCCGAGTTCATACCTTAACCATTTTTGGGTTGTCATTTTCTGTTCTCTTAGCAATGTTGTGTTATAACTATTGGTGGTATGGTCATGTAGTTCCTTGACGGAGTGAGACTTGTTTCCATCGACTGTTTCCTATTGAGAATTGATATGTCCTAGTGTTCGACTGTTGTCTTGTTGGGTGTCCATACTCATTTTTTCATGTTGTTGTTTTTGTTGTCAATCGTACCCAGTTGTAGCCGAGTCAAAGACTAGTTATTAGACATGTGAACAGCTCTCCTAAGTGAGAGAGTTTGTTGGGAAGTGAGTTCTCCTAGAAGGGAGTCCCATAGTAGCCATAGTACTCTGAGACTTATGGTCGAGCTTGTTGTTGAAGCCCAAGGTAAGGGAGGTGTACTAGCCGATGGACTTGTATTAGTGAAGGTGTATCCTCCTGGGGTGGAGCAGGTGTGTGGGGAATGAGGGTGTGTGTGTTATGGGCATAAGTGGCTCCTGGGATAAAAGATCCTTCCTTTTGCTTTGTGAAACTTCCTTGTTGTCCTTACCAAGCCTAGAATTACGTTTCCCAGTGGATTTTAGTCCCAGCTCGGTGGTGACCTACTGCTAAGAGTGATGAACAATGCAGTTTAAGGCTGTGAGGTTCATGGAAGGTCTGCACACAGTTGGTGGATTTACTCTAGCTAAAAGATAAGTATCATTTCTGCGTTTAATTATGTATTTTATGCATGTTTGGATTACTTGAAATGTATCATGTGTTGTGTTTGATGTGGACTTACTTTTAATATCAATTTCATATATATGGTAGAAGTAGTTATGTGTTTATTGTTAATAAGTGTTTTAATTTCATTAAAATGCATATATATATCATATAAGTGTTTATTCCGCATGGTAGCATTACCTGGTGTCTGGAGGGTCGGGGATGTTACAACCAAGGTCGTCGGGGATAATGATTTTGATCTCAACATTCCTCCTTTCCTTGGCCTGCACCCAATGTTCAACGCGGATCTCCTTCACCCTTATTTCCCACCATTATTGGACACCTTAGATGTAGCAGAACAATTGACACCAACATAGCTCAACCCCGACTGCATACTGTTGGGCTCTAAATATGTCTTAAAAACAACCTTATTTTAACATTAATTTATCAACCTAGGGATTCGTCTTTTATCTCAAGAATATCGGCAAAGTTTATGTAGGTAGCCTAAAATCGTGTAGCTAAACCAAATATGAATTCATCAACAATCAAGTTCCTCAAACGTTCACCAAAGATTCTAAGAACTAAATGGAATTGAAATCTGATCACTAAGATGCTGTAAAATGGAAAGGAACTAATTAATCTATTGAATTCACTTAACTAAAGAGCAGTAACTGAATCTAAGTAAAGACTTGCAAGATTAACTATTAACTATGAATTCTGATTACTGGAAAGGAAATGACGAATTCTTCTATCTGTAGAAAGAAGCAACAATTGTAATCTAATCGGAAAGGACAGCTAATGTAACTTTAATCGAAAGGAACAACTATTGTAACTTTAACCAAAAGGAACAACTATTGTAACTTTAACCAAAAAGGAACAACAATCGTAAATCTGAGGAAAAGGAACAACGCGAATCAAAATGTGAGGAACTGTCAAACAATAACTTCATAAATGGGAATCATAACAACAATCATGAATACATAAGGAAAATGCTTGTCTTTTGCAAACAATCATCAATTCAATGATACATTAATGCAATTTAAAAGAGATCTGAATCGCAAAATAGAAATCAAAGTCTGAACTGATACAATTACAGAACGAGACAGTAGCTTCTTCAGAATGGGCCCTCGGTCTTTAGAAGTACTACTACGAGAAACTTGAAATGCAAGGATGATAGAAACACTCAAAACTTTCATTGATTTCATAACTGATGAACCATCTACAATAACTGTTTGCACAGAGAAATTCTCTATTCTGAACCCAAAAAGTGCGATTTCTTCTATATATGTTTCTGAACCTATTACCCTCTTATATATTACAATGGTCTGGGTAAATAAAGCTATCCTGAGGATCGAAAGATCCTCGATATTTCTTTACTATTATAAAGTTACATCATACAGAATTTATTATCTCAAAAACTGCTTTGCGCCTAAAAAGTCTTCAACTCCCAACAGCTCGCGCATACCCAAATCTCTTTGGTTATCTTTGACAGCTGTTTTATCCAATTTTGCAACAAAATCAAACCATTCCAATTGCAATTTAGAATCTAATTAATAAAACTTCAATAACAAATCTAAGAGACATATTAATCATGTCCTATCCTATTTATCCCTAATTATTTGAAAATTCAATCAGAATGATATCATAAACTGTGGACAAAAGGGATATATTTATACCTTTTTCGTAACCCAACATACCCCCTAGCTTACCTTCTTGCATGTCATCATGTAAGCTAGAGTCTTTCATGTAAACCAGTTATACTGTAGGGAGGAAAAGTTGGTTCACCAGGTCTCCTGAAACCATGGTTTCTTTTGATTTCTTCAAAAGTAGTGTCCTGTCTCTTTTTATTAATCTGAATATCCTTTTGGTAAACTTCTGGAGGAAACCAGAGGAGAGGGGTGTTATACATGCATCCCATCCAAGCAAGTCCTTTCTCCTGGAGTAGTCTAGAGTACCTTTCCACTCTAAAGGTTGCTGCAAAGAAATTCCTATATCCAAAGGGCTCTCTACTTTTAACCTCGTTGGAGGATGCATCCCATCTTAGTTTGGAAGCATCAAGGGATTCTTCCTTGAATTCTTTAAAATATGCAATACCTAAATGGATGACATGTAAATGGATAGGAGCCAATGATTCTATAACCCCTGGCATCTTCATGAAGGTCTCATGTTGCATGATGGATGGGAGGGATTTTGGAGGCTCTCCTCTAATCCAAAGATCTAAACTAGTTTCTTTGTTTATGAATATTTTGTGAGCCTTACCCCATCTGACCTGGTTCCTAGTAAAGGACATAAATGCCTAGAATTTTATGTCCCCTATGAAGGGGCCAGGGTTGTCTCCTCTAACTTCTTCCAAGATGAGATTATGGAAATATAATTCACATAGGAGGTGTTGTACCTTCTCTTCCTGATCTCTGAAACACGAAATAAATTCTGGAACAGTGGTAAAGCAAATGGGTTGACCTACCCTGATAGCCTTCACTCTCAACAATAGATACCGTTCCAGTAAGAATAAAACATAATTAGTAGCAAGGGCTCTGCAATTGATGGCATCAGAGTAGACATCACAGATGTGTTTGATTTGTTCCAAGGCTTTTTCCAGATGGGCTTGCACATTTTTGACCTTTTATTGGGCTCTGGTGAGCGCAACATAGGTCTCTTTCTTTGTCTCTGTCATGTCCTTCAATTCTGTAACAACCCCTTGATATTCAATCCTGGTTACCATTCCATCTTGGCATTGAGCCAATACTTGCTGGGCTTGTCCCAATTCTTCTTTTAGCTTATTAATGATGGCATCTTGTGCCTGAAATTGGAATGTTTGATGTGCAGTCATTTCTTCTTTGGATTTCATTAATGCTTGTTGGGTATGTGCAAGCTTTGATTTCAGCCTATCCATAATAGTGCTTTGTTTCTGGGACTGTTCTATCATATTCATTAGTTCATCTCTGCTTTGAATAAGATTTTGTTGAGATTGTATTAAGTCTTCCTCCAGTCTCTTAATAATGGCATCTTTCTCATAGAGTTGAGCTATCTCCTCCAAAACCATAGTATTTGTTTGTACCTCAGCATCAACCATCTCTTATGTTTCTACAATAATTACATCTTCACCATGTGATGTTGCTTCCTCTACAACTAATTCCTCAGGATAAGTCTATATTCCCATGGAATTTGTAATAGATGCTTGCGTAGGAAGAGGATTTCTTCCTTGTACTCTACCCCTTTTCTTTTTCTTTCTTCTATGGGTTTTGTTTACTAGTTCCAACTGTTTTCTCAATTCTTTGATAATCCCCTTGAGTTTTATCACCTTCTTTTTTAATGCTTCAGCCCTTTTTTCCTTTTTCTTCAGCAATTTATTCTCTTTCTTTAATTTCCTAATTTGTTTCTAGTTTTTTACTGATTTCTGTTTGTGAGGGACCTCAGGGTCTTCTTCATTTCGGCCTACAGAGGGTTGTTCCTCTGTTTCTTCCAAGTGCTCTATTTGTTCAAGGGGGTTTCTTTCTTCAAAAATAAATTCCTACTGTGATGTGTCATCTGGAAAGGACATTTTAGTGTCAGGGAAGTCTTTAGCAGGTCTTGAAGAGGAGCCTGGTTCTAGGTCTTTTTCCAGATTATTTTTACCTCTGTCAGTTGAGGTTCCTAAGTTCCCCAGAACCTGAGCCATTTCTATTTTATAACTCTTCAAAAAGTGTTTTTTCAAGTGTTTTAATGCAGGTTGGGTGTCTCCTTAATCACCCTTTTGTGCTTTCTACTCTACTTGTTAAATTTCTTGAACATTTTCCTGTAATGGTTGTTCCATGACATTACGAAGTTCTTCGGGGTGCTCTGTTTCATCCTGAATTTCTTCAGTCATTTCCTAAGTTTTTTTGCTTCTCCTCCTTGTCCTAGGGGGGGATATAAGAGTAGGAATTGTTCTCTTTTTCGTTTTTGTTACTGCCTATGAGGCTTGGGCCTTAGTAATTTGAACAAGGTCTGCTTCAATTTCAATTTGAGGTAGTGGAATTTCTCTTTGGGTAGTGGTTGCCTGCTCCAATTGTGGAGGTCTGTTGGCCTCAGTCAGATTCTCCCAAGTCAACTGAGTTTGACTCAGTGCTTTATCCACTATCAATTTAACTAGTTTATGGTGGCTAATAACCGTAACAGGATCTTTGGACTTTAGTGTTCTTAAAGCGACTTCATGCAATACAGTATCTAGAAAGAAAGGAAGGTTGAGTATTAACCATTGCTTCAGGGCTGCCATCAATTTAAGATGGCGAGGTCGAATTACATCATACTACCAATCATAGGTGATATAGAATTGAACTATCCTTGCCAGTTCTTTCCATGGTTCACTAAGGGTATTATGATTCATTCCCTTGCCTTTTTTGTCCAATTACTCCCTAGGTTCTGTGAAGGATTCCATAGCTTCTTTTAGCTTCGTGTATTTCCCTTTCCATTGTATGCCTGTATTAGAGAGGCCAATGACCTCTGCTATAATTTCTGGGGTAATTGGTATCCGTATACCCTGCACCATAGAGATTTCTCCTTGCAGGTTTTGGAAGAATTCTAGTGTAACATTTGTGTCATCTCCTTGCAAGCGGTTGAAGTATTCGGTCCACCCTAGGCGATGTAGGATTTCGCTTGCCTGTTCTGTAACCCAGAGTAATGCTGGCTCTCTGCGCACACTTCTGCCACCCATATTTCTATGAGAAATAAAGAATGACTATTGTTCCTGTTTACAAATTCGGTTAGACCAACTTTGGAGAAGCAGATGCCAGAAATGGAAAATATCAGTAACAACGGATGTATAAAGACGTGGATTTTGTATTTATTGCAATCATTACGACTAGTCGGGAAGTGTGTCGAGCATCCCCCTCATTAATGTAGAGGTCATCCTCGACCATCAGTGTAGGCGGAAGAAATGAGTGTGGGTATTTTCGGGTGAGAGGTAATGATTGCATTGCTGCTACTGATAGGGACTAATCATATATAATTTTCAAAAATACTCATGCCACCAAAAATCATTTAAACGATAGTCATTTGATGTGTGGAATTTGTAAATTTATTACACCTATATGAAAAAGTGATTTATGGAGAAATCAATCAAGAATAAATTAAATCTGTTATATCATTTTAATAGTCCACATAACATAATGTTGTTACTTTCTGGGGTGATTGAGTATAACTGATATGATAGCCTCACTATTTGAGTAAAGGAGATCTAGAGACACGTAAAAACTTGGTATTTTGAGATAATATTCCATACCACAGGCAGAGCCACTGCTGTCCATAGGCATCCATAGCCTTGGCAAGGTTGCCTTTTAACCCATAGATGAGTCTGTATCCTTCATAAACATGCAAATCATTTTTTATTTTATTTTTTTATCAAAAATACCATTATCTTGGTTTGGTATCTAGATGATTATAATGTCACTCACTAGAGTATAACTTAAGTGAACAAGCCAGCTCGTGATGAGACCTCTTGTTCTTTGACAAAAAAAAATTTCAAAGACCATTGTCTTGGTGTGGTATCCATAATGGGAATGTCACTTACGTTAGTATCCTATGATCGTGGTAGGTTGGCTCGTGATGAGACCCCCCGTTCTTTATGAAAAAGGTTTTTATTGTGTATCTTTATTTATTTGCATTTTTTCTATAATAAATATTTGAATTGTCTTTTCCCAAGAAGACCATTATCCTAGTTTGGTGGCCAGATGATGATAATGCCACTCACTAGATTATAACTTAAGTGAACAAGCCAACTCGTGATGAGACCTCTTGTACTTTGACAAAAGAAAATGTCAAAGGCCATTGCCCTGGTGTGGTAGCCATAGTGGGGATGACACTTACGTTTGTATCCTATGATCGTGGTAGGTTGGCTTGTGATGAGACCCCCTATTCTTTATGGGAAAATTTTATTATATATATATATATATGTGTGTGTGTGTGTGTGTG